>APFE030492719.1:2325-19551 GCA_000404065.3 Pinus taeda | reverse complement strand
ACACAGAGTACCTAGAACAATGGTGTTGTCTTTACTTGAAGGTCTTCTAGAATGCCACTACGTTCCAGTAGCGAAAACTAGTGGACCATTATTGGTCCAAGAGAAACTTGGCTCACACACATATCATTTGCAATCACTTAATAGGAGGATTGATAATCTTCCTGTCAACGACCAAGTTCGCAAACATTAGTTTTAGTAGGCCGAGTCGCACTCGTACCATGTACATAGTCTGCTTGTTGCTTGTTCTTTCATTTGGTTTTTTTGCTTATTATCTTTGATTTCATTTTGTTTGATTATGCTTACTATTTGTTTTCACATTCATTTTGTTTGTTTGATATATTACTATTTTTTTTCTTCTAGAAATAATTGCTACCAACTACTACATTCTAGCTTTTCAATAGAGTATGTGGCTAAAATTTAAAGGGACTCGTGGCACTGCAGCACTTGGAGAATCTTGTGTCCACCTTCTCTATGCTTGGTTGTAACTTTTGGTCAATGAAGTATTGATGGAAAATACAAACTGTTTGTAAGGGAAGCTTTGGTCCAACTATGAACCTATGTCCACACTAGGAAGCCCCATGCATGTACTCAGAATTCTGCTCTCTGTGTCTAAGCTAATCCAACTAGTATAGATAGAGAAGGGGAAATCTAAATGAGCAAACCTATGTCAAAGGTCTTACATGCTACTCTGAAGGAAAAACCTCTTCTGCTCTCAGTAAGTCAGGATCCCTCTTCTGCTCCAAAATAAATAATTGCCTATGCATAGTCCTATTGAAAAATACAAAGGCAAAAGAAGTGAAAGGCTTCTTGCACAGAGAGGTGAAGCATGCAACTCTACCGGGGTATTTACCAAGCTCATTGGAAGTGGAGAAATGTGTGTGTTCCTACATGACTCTGCCGAGGTACTATTCAGGCCTGCTAGTGGTGGAGAAACACCATAGATGAAAACTTATACTTTGCAAATCTTCAATTCACTAGCTAAACTACCGTTCCCAAATTCGAAACACTAAGATTCAAAGTTAACCTTTGATTGTGTCTAACTGAGTTGGCAAAGGGTGAACATTGTATATCCATGGGGTAAGTGGGGAAACTAAAGTAACCTACAAAACGATTTAATACTACCCAAAAGGCCAAGGCCTTGTAATAGCAATGAACCAAAATAGAGAAGTTGGAATTTGATCAGTGTGTCACCAAGTTTTGTAGCGGCTACAAGAACCCTACAAAATTTTGGCCTGCACCAATTTCAGAGCATCCCTTGAAGAGTTTACTTGATGATTGCACACACTCAGGTTCACTCTGTGAGCGCATGTGAGTCTTTACATCTTCCTTGCTTGTCCAATACATTCAAGTCTCTACATGTTGATGTCCAAGTCATGCTTGCGACCATGTTCTGGTTATGCTCAAAGTCTTCTCTTCGTATGTTTTTGTTGTGATTGCCATGAATGAATCTGTCACACTCACACATGGAGTCACATTTGTTGTCATGCAAGCGTTGTATCAATCAATGATCGATCAATCATGAGTGTCACGCTTGGCACTTGCACCATTGATCAGTCATGCTGAACATGTGTGTCTAGATGGTTTGGTCATTTCATCGTCAAGTCATGTGACTGTGTGTTTGTATGATCACCTATGCACCTTTCGACTATTCACACACATAGTCATTTTTTCTAAATTTCTGATGACCAGAATCCTCACTGATAGTTGGACCATCACCCTACTTTCAACTCGTTCGACTGGATACTATAAGATCTCTCTTCTCGAAATCCTGAGGATAAAAATTGAGAGCAGAATGGCTGACCTACAATTATATCCAGGTTCATGTCTCCTTCTCTCAATAATCTTTCATTCATTTTCTATCTTTCTGATTTGTCCTGATGATGGACCCCCTTTGGGGTTTGAAACGTCGAAACAATGAACAAAAAATTGTGGACAATCTGGATCATACCACTGCAAAAAACTTCCACAGAAGCCTAAAATCCAACATTACTTCCCTGTATGGAGGGGAAACATGGAAGGAGATCTGTCTTCTCGAAATCCTGAGGATAAAAATTGAGAGGAGAACGGCTGACCTGCAATTATATCTAGGTTCATGTCTCCTTCTCTCAATAATATTTCATTCATTTTCTATCTTTCTGATTTGTCCTGATGATGGACCCCCTTTGGGGTTTGAAACGTCATCACAATGAACAAAAAACTGTGGACAATCTGGATCATACCACTGCAAAAACTTCCACAGAAGCCTAAAATCCAACATTACTTCCCTGTACGGAGGGGAAACATGGAAGGAGATCTGTCTTCTCGAAATCCTGAGGATAAAAATTGAGAGGAGAACGACTGACCTGCAATTATATCCACGTTCATGTCTCCTTCTCTCAATAATCTTTCATTCATTTTCTATCTTTCTGATTTGTCCTGATGATGGACCCCCTTTGGGGTTTGAAACGTCGACACAATGAACAAAAAACTGTGGACAATCCGGATCATACCACTGCAAAAAACTTCCACAGAAGCCTAAAATCCAACATTACTTCCCTGTACGGAGGGGAAACATGGAAGGATATCTGTCTTCTCGAAATCCTAAGGATAAAAATTGAGAGGAGAACCGCTGACCTGCAATTATATCCAGGTTCATGTCTCCTTCTCTCAATAATATTTCATTCATTTCCTATCTTTCTAATTTGTCCCGATGATGGACCCCCTTTGGGGTTTGAAATGTCGACACAATGAACAAAAAACTATGGACAATCCGGATCATACCACGGCAAAAAACTTCCACAGAAGCCTAAAGTCCAACATTACTTCCCTGTACGGAGGGGAAACATGGAAGGAGATCTGTCTTCTCGAAATCCTAGGGATAAAAATTGAGAGGAGAACGGTTGACCTGCAATTATATCCAGGTTCATGTCTCCTTCTCTCAATAATCTTTCATTCATTTTCTATCTTTCTGATTTGTCCTGATGATGGACCCCCTTTGGGGTTTGAAACGTCGACACAATGAACAAAAAACTGTGGACAATCCGGATCACACCACTGTAAAAAACTTCCACATAAGCCTAAAATCCAACATTACTTCCCTGTACGGAGGGGAAACATGGAAGGATATCTGTCTTCTCGAAATCCTGAGGATAAAAATTGAGAGGAGAACGACTGACCTGCAATTATATCCAGGTTCATGTCTCCTTCTCTCAATAATCTTTCATTTATTTGACACAATGAACAAAAAACTGTGGACAATCCGGATCATACCACTGCAACGCATAGAACTACTAGAGGCCAGTGACAGATAGCCTCTCTGCAATTTCTGGGGCCAAGGTAGAGCCTTGAGTTTAGGAATCATAGAGCATGCCAGTGAAAGAAAGATTTGAGCCAAGGTAGCCCAGATCTACCCAAAGGTGACTTGAAAATGGTTAGATTTGAAATCAAAATTAATGGATGGTGAATACAAGAGTGAATGATCATGCATGCAATCAAAATCAATGTAGGAATCAATCAAACAGATGAACAACTAAGTTGGTGGAGAGGGTCTCCACAATGACGACCGTTAGTGCGAAAACAAAGTTATACATGCAACACTTAGGAAAGACAATGAAAAACTTGAAATAACACTTTTAAAAGTTAAAACAAACTAAAAGGTCATTGCTTATTCAAGAAAACATGCAAAAACATACTCACACAAGCCAAGGAAATAAAAGAGACAAAAAAGGAGAAAAAAACTTGAAAAGCAAAACCTACCTGAAAATGTTGTGCCCACTATGCTGATGGTCCCTATATGATTTATGAATGACATAGCTCCAAGAGAGAATCTGTAGAATGAGCTATGGGGCATCGTTTAAAGATATTTGGTATATTTAGGGTTTATAATGTGCATGCCACAAATATAGGAAAAGGAGACACTTGGAGGGAAGTTTCTAAAATTGACTTTACATGTAACTCATAATGCTAAAAATAGTTCCCTATTTTTTATAGATGTTTTTTTCTTTTTTAGGAAAGACTCTCATGCATGGGAAGATTGCATAGTTCTGGAGGGAACTAGGCAACTTCCCAACACATGCATCAAACAACAACTTGAGGAATGCCTATGTGCAATTCCTGGGCTGAGTGGCTTTGGTTGCCTATAATTTTCTATGAAATTTCCCAGTTGATTACAAGCTTCCAGCTAGGTCATCGCATTTCCTGAGGCGAATCCCACTGCCTAGATGTTTTACACAATTTTCTTGTGAAAGGTAGTCAGACTACTCTACACATTTCAAGAGAGTAGTGATGACAGACTTCTCTACGAATTTCTGGAGAGCAGTGATGAATGTCATTCTACTTTGTGCAATTCCTGAGAGCAAGGTTGATTTCCCTCCAAGATTGCATAGTTTTCCAAGACAATGAAAGAACCAGATTCAAACCAAGTGACGGGGTCAGCTTGTGATCCAAAAACAAGATAAGCTAGAAAAAACAAGTTGTCAAGCGAAAGATACCTTCAAATGAAATATAAGTATTTTATCACTGTAAGACATGCTACTAGTATTTAAGGAGGGAGGCTCCAAAACAAAGCAAAGGAAACAATTTGGAGGGTGGTTGTAGCCGCCACAACATTGGCAACACACTAGAAGAACTCCAGCTCTCTGTATGGACCTTGTTTTGTTAAAATATAATCTAACTCCTCGGGAAGCATTGTTTGATTCCTTGATAATCATAGCTTCTACACTAGCTTGTGTTAAAGTTATAGTCCCTACCATTCTCTTGATCGATCAGCACACATACCAAGCCAAGTCAACTAAGTTGTTTCAAATGGGGAAGAGGGGTATATTGATGCACAAGTAATATAATTGTCAGATCTTAAGTTTCATCTCTATTGTTGCTCCATTGCCAGCTGGATGATATAAGGTTAGAATTAGATAGATTAGTTTTCAAAAGAAAAATATATGATAAGGGTTTGCTAGCCTAAATTCACCCAAAGAAATGAAGAAAATATGTTAGGTTAAGAAATGGGTAAGTAGAAGAGAGGTTGCTGAAGTATAAAGTTGATTGGATCAAAACACATGCGTCATGCTTAGACACATATCTCAACATGTATGATTAGTTATGGAAGCAAAAGCAAAGGTTTACAAGTCAATGTGATTAACTCCCCCTCATTCATTTTTTCCCCTATACTTACTAATTTCTTATCTACAAGTATATTCTAGTACTTCAAATCCTACAAGTCAAAGAGGCTCAGAGCATTTCTCTGACTTTTGGTGGGATCATACCCTCAACTTAATGACTTATGGACGCAAATGCTAGAATCCCCTTCATAAAATCCATTCCTCCTTCATTACCCCAAGAATACTTCTTTTCTTAAGAATAAACTTCATTTACTTAGGAAAAGTGAAAACCCCCCATGTAAATCCTATTTCACTTAAAAAACCCACTAAAAACATTTTATCCTAAGTATAAAGCAAAGTGTGTGAAATGCATACATTTTACCTTTTTACTTAAGGAAATACCCACCCTGCCCATCGCATTTCATATCAATTATTAATTTTATTATATAATCTCTGATAAAACCTTTTCGCTGTATATTAACTAAATCCCTATGTAATACCCCAACCCTCAGTTTTACTAAAAACTATACATTTACCCCTTATCCTGACAAAAATAACAAATCCCTCATTAACCCTAAATAATCACAAATCACTTGTGATTAAATCATCGGGCCCCCCTAAGCCTCCATACATTTCCTCAATGCTATTCCCTCGCCTGACCACCGTCTGATCACTTGCGCCCAAATCCTATGACGCACAACCATATCAGACTCACCTGATGCCCGTCCTTTACCCAAAGAGTTAAACCCCATTATTAATCCCCACCCAATTGTTTTAAGCCAATGATTAAACCTTAAATAAACCCATACCGCTAAGGTTTAAAGCATTGGCCCCCCCCTAAGCTTATGCTTCTATCGCTCGCGCTCTTCCTCTACCCGATTGTTGTCTGATCAACATCTGGCTAATCCAACACTCCACAACCATATCACTTGTGCTCGATAAAGTGGTTTTCCCCTACCCACTAAAGGCTACGTGTCAAGTTATGAAGTATATCAGGTGACCCCTTCTAAAAACTGCCTTCGCCCCATAAGAAGTGCGACGGCCTCTAATACTGCCTCCTTGCCAACCCGATAAACCACCTATTATCCGTAATATGAATTTCTACACCATATTTGAAAAGTTGCCCGTTAAGACTTAAAATCACGAAAACCTTTGTTTACATTCCTTTTTCCCATTTCATAGTTGAAACCCATTAAACCCTTTAGTGCCACCCTGAACCTCTGTAATGCAGTTCCACCTCCATTTACATTCAAAATGTTCCCATGACTCCCTCCTTAGGCATCCCTGTGCAAACAAAGCCATCGAGTGCCTTCCAGCCGACCTGTGTTTTCTTAATGATCGTTGCATTTTGCAAGTAATTGGTCGAAGACTAGAGCTTGGATAAAAAAATTTGATACTAGTCAAAGAACTTGTTTACTCCAAGACTTGATAGGAAACCTATTCCAAAGCCTATACAAAGAAGAAGAACACAATTATACAAGCAACAGAGAAGAAGACAATTGCACACAAAGCCGAGAAGAAAACATTCACACAGAACCTTGACTGTTAAAACAGACGAATGAGACAGAATATGCAGTTACAAGACAAATGAATGAAACAAATAGAAAGTTGACCTATATCTATTACTCAATGCTGATACACATAAAAACAAATGAATTTACTGTTGAAACACATAGTAAGCAGTTAAAATGTATAGTAAAGGATAAAGAGAGGTCAGCAAGTAAAAGAGTATCAGATGAAAGCTTGAAGTAAATAAAGCCTCCAGTGTGAAAGATCCAAACAACAAAGAGCATAAAGGGCTAAAACTAAACCATAAAAGCTAGCAGTACTACAATAAACGGGACAACATGAAAGCAATTCAATAGTTGTCTCTATCTTCCTGCAAGAAGATATTTGTATTTCCTAGATTAAATCTGAAGTTAGTTTGAGATATTTTGTAATAAAATCTTAGTATAAATACTTCACAATTCGAAGTATTTAGTGGATTCTTAGACATTTCTATAGACTTCTTAATTAAAAGAGTAAAGCCATTGGAGCATTAACTAAGCTAGCAAGCTGGATTGATGAATAAAGACCAAATATTTCAAAGGATTCATATGTTGAGCGAAGTGCAGACAAGTATATTATCATGTTGCTATTATCTTTCTTAAAGTGTTTCCATAATGTTTATTGGAATCTGAATGCTATAACTGGAGTATTATCTCAGAATTTTTTTAATTACACTCTGTTATAATAGTTATGCAAATACATGTTTCTACTAATATCTAAGTTAAGGAATTCTTAAATTCTCCTTAGTTTATGTTGTTTCTTTATAATCTATAAAAAAGGATTATTATTTCCCTTTGTTTCTGATTACCCTCTGTTCCTCGTTTCAATCCTGGTTTGAGAATTCTTAATTGCTCTCTCACCTTGGTTAAAACCTTTTCACCCCTCTGGCCCAAAGACCTATACTCTACTCTAATCCAGTTCTATTTCCCTTTTGTTGAATCCATAGCCCAATGGTCTAGAGACATCATTCTATCCATCTGTTTCAAGGATCCCACCGCCCAATCTTCAATACAAATAAAAAATTCCCTGAACCTTAAGAACTAGCCTAAAATCCCAACAAACAAAGGTAAATCGTATAGAGAGAGCCCTCTCTGAGCTTAGGTTGGCTAGAGCCTATGCCAAAAAGTTGGTTTTTGGTTACCTCGGTCATTTTCTTTCTTTTAATAACTTCTAGAGAAAATTCTGAGTGATAACAGAAGCTTAGGAATATATAGAGAAGTATGGTAAGTTGGGAGTTCTTATCCAATTACTAATCTAGGTGTTATAGACATTTTTGGTCACTTCAACCCAAATCATAAATGTCAATAAACTGAGGGCTCCTAATTCCCTAAAAGTGTTGCTTCATTGCCTAAAGAAACAAGGTCGGCTGATTACATCATCTCCCAGAAGTTCTCCACTAAAAACTGCTCATAAATGGTCAAAACTGGACCATACTGAAAACACAGTGCAGAGGGTGCAATGCATATCACCTTCCCAGTGTACAGGGTGTGATGCATACTGAATGGCTCCTCTATAGGGTGCGATGGTCAGGAATGGAAAAATGGCAGGGACAAAATGCAAGGTGGAAGATCATGGAATCTTCCAGAAGCTTCCCCTCTGACACTTGCCTCTTTGTTTTCGACCAAGGATGAGTAAGAGATCATCATTCTCCAAGTGGAAGTAGGAACTATCAGAGAGAGGACACTAATCAAGATCCCAGAAGATGACTCACCTCCCTACAATCATCTATATATGGATCCCTCATCACAGAGATCCAGAGGCTAGAATGTTGTATCTGGTAGAGAAGTGTTGTTGGTGTTCTGGTGTATATTCATAGTGTTGGGTGATCTAAGCTTTAATTGAGGTGAAGAAGGGATTTCTAGCTGGAGGATGATGCTGGGTCAGAACATATGGTTGTAATCCTCTTGCTACTTTTCATCTTAATAAAGCTTATTCAAGTTTTCCTCCATATTCTTCTATGTTTACTTATATATGCCTTTTTGTATGGTTATACACACTCTGGTCCTGTGTTTATTTATGAATATAGATCTTTGTTCTTCGATAGTAGTATGTTGCTGTGATTCCACAGGTGCTCTTTGAAGCTGGGCAGATGAAGAAGAAGCGGCGAAGCTCTATCAGGAAGGAGAGGAATCAAACAAGGAAATCAAACGCAAGACTAAGGTTGGTCCCCTTGGTTCCACTCTTATCTATTTTCATAAAGGAAAATGAAAGTAGACTTTACTTGTTTGTTTCTAAGATAGCTACCAATCTTAGTGGGAATATCAACATCCGAGTGGACACTGTTCCCGATAACAAAATGGCTACTCCACTGGGGAGCGACTAGATTGTTTGTTAGCCTATCTTTGTTTGTTGAATTTACAGATGGAGCCTGAAGCCAAGCCAGCTAGCCTTCGAACTGCATTTGTTATACAAATGAAAAGTAGATCAATGCTGCTTCAGTCTATCTTTGGGTTTTGTTTATGAATTAAACAATAGATCTGCAAACAGTCTAATTTCCCTAAGTGGTGGCTCTAGTAACCTCCTTAGATGAACCCCTGTGATTTACATATACTAAACATCACTTACTCGGCGTAAATCCCTAAACTGAATTGAAAATTGTGAGTAAAAACGCGTTCACAGTCTCGCACTGGTACCATTGTACCCTACCTTCAAGGAAGTCTGTATGCATTGCACTTCCCGAGTGTAGTAGGTGCGCTGCATACTGAATTCACTGTGTGACAGGTGCAATGGTCAGGGAAGGTTAACTTTAGCTTCAGACTTTGGTTTTTCCTGACTGTTTTCAGTCCTATTCAGGAGTTTTGCTGTCTCTGGTCAGTGTACCTCTGTAAAAACCCCCTTCTCTTACATTATTCCGCCTCCATAGTGCAAAGAACTGTAAGTGTTTTTATGTATTGTGCGCCATTTTCAGTTCTTTTTTGCAAAGAAGTAGCATAGTCGAACTGTCGTTTCTTGATCTGAAAGTGTCGTAGCTGTTGTTTTCAGTCATAGAAGAGAATCTCATTGTTCTTGATAGTCGATTATACAGTTACTTTTGCATATGATTTGAATTAGTATCTTTTAAAGTGTCGAAAAGCAACTTTCATTTCGAAATCGCAAAGTGTCTCTCTTACCTTCACTTCATTTTGAAAAGGAATTTGTTGAGTATTGTCGCTTTGAAAATAATTCAGATTTGCGCTTAGCTTTCTTATCATCATTCATATATTAAGAAGGCTGAAAAACAAATACATGCATGTGCATTTGCATTTAGACTGCTTGGTTTGATTTAGGATTGTGCATTTAGCGTGTGCTCTATGCTCTTTGCTGAAAGATTCTTAACTTTCTTTCCTTAGTAGCTAGGATTTTCATTGCCAAAAGAAGATTAAACGTTTGTTTATCATCTTAGACTACATTTTAGGAATTGTATACACATCATGTGGTGAACCTGAAAGGAAATTTTTTAAGCAAGATCAACTTAAAATAAATTTAATGAATCTAACAACGCTTTGGAACCTAACACACAACATCTAGAGGTCTAGGCTAGAGACGTATTTCGGTGTCGTAAAACTTGGTAATTGTTGGTTGGGTGATTCCTCCACTCTAAGACGGCAAGTGCCAGTACGGACTTGTGCTCCCACGTACCGTCGAGTATATTTTGAGAGACCACAATAGGCTGCATCATTTATCCTTAGGAAGCCGTGTCTGCGCCCTATCGATCGCAATGCATTGAACACAACGTTCGGGAAGATTGACTGTTGTACCGTAAAAGATATTCTGTAGTTTGCAATTGGTTTGGCATTCCCCTCTACCTAGACCTCCAGAGAAGTCTATTTTGCTCCTTTTCATACCCCTTAAAAGAAAAGGTCCTCTGAGCACTTGTCACTTCAGGCTCAATAAAAATTGAAGGCGACTAGAGTCATCTTTTGTTTTTTCTTGACTCTTTAAAATTGAAAAAAAAAGTTGTGTCAAAGCGTCTAAAATTTATTTTAATCCGAATAACATCACAAGTTCCCTCGTTGATCTTAGAAATTAGTCTCCCTTCATCGCAAGTTCCTGTACAATCACTAGGAAATCTTTTGGATAGACTAAATATTTATGAACAACCATCAACATCCAGGACTGTGTCATCTGATGCAACAACAGTGGAACCTCCTACTGCTACTACAACAATGTTCAATGGTGTACCATCTGTCCCGGCAAGTTATCAACAACAAGCTGGAGTCCAATCAGGGACTGTATCGATGACATGGTCAGTTCCTATTTCTTCATCTAGATTCTCATCTGGTATTTCTAATGTTGAAACTCAACAAATTGATCCCATGTGTCTTCAAAGGCCAATCTACCCTTTAAGTACTAGATTGCCACCATATGGGGGGCACTATGCCTTTTCATTGTTCCCTCCAGGAGAACAACCATATGGGAGTTTACAACAAAGTTCAGGTCAAACTGGAATTACATCAAGTAGTTGGGTACCAATACTACCTCAGCAACCGAGGGTTGGATATTCAATGCAACCAATCCATCTTGTGTCAAATATTCCCACCATACTTGCTATGGTGACTGCATTGCAAATACAAATGCTACCTGTTGTATGTCAACCCCAAGTTTCTTAGGTTGCAATACAATAGCCTCTTGTCTCAGCGTTTCAATCAAAACCTCAGGTTAGTGCCTCCTTATCTGGAGTGACTCAGGCTCAAACAGGTACTATGACTCCTCATCTTGGTCAATCATCCAGTATTGGACAACAACAATTGGTCAAATAACCATGGCTGGTTCAAAATCAACAACCTTAATTCCAACAATTATATTAGGGACCTAAGCAACAAGTCTTTGTAAGTAATGGGAAACCGCATTTCCAAAGAGGTTATCAACAACCATACTATAATGGTTATGCCCATCAACCTTATCAAAGTTACCAGCATCAAATACATTATGTTGGTATGCAAAGACCCACTGCTCAGGAAATTCCATCTTATCCTGGGTATGCTTCACCTAACCTGAATCAACAATTGCCCTTTGTATGATCTGGATTTAAACAGGAATGCAATAAAATACAGAGATAACCATAAAGACAGATATGCAGTGGAAATCATACTTCATTTCATTACTGTAAAATATCGAAATATGCTTACAACTAGAAATGGAAATAATCCAGCTAGGGCGATGGTAGCTTATCTCTGAGAAGAGATGTGGCGGCTACCTGCCTCTGAACTATTCTGAACTATGTTACAATGAGGCTCGAAGGCCTATTTATTGTTGAGAAACAATGGAAAATCCTTCACATTCCAAAACCTAACCCTAGAAGATGAAACGCCAAATTGTGGGCCCCGTTTTTTGGTAAGTTGGTACATCAACTTCCCGGGGTCGCGAATTGGTCGTAATTATCTCCTGTTTGACACGCATGATAGCCCATTGGAAAGATCTCTCCGAGGACTACGACGGAAAGGACGATTATTTAGCATGAAATATCGCTAGCGGTAGATTTCCCAAAAAACTGTCGTTTAGGGCCTCAAAACAGCTTCAGAAGGTTTAGGACCCGAAAAACTGCTAAAAATAGTAAACTGTGTTTAATTAAGGAAACTGAAAAACCTAAAGAGATAGTTGTGGGGGTCCAAGTGGATAGGTGGGTGGCCCACCCTCAGCCTGGATCATTCCTCCCCCCTTAGGAAGCAATGGTCCCCATTGCATTGAGTTCCTCCATCTGCTGAACTTGTTCTGCACTTTCTAATGTGTCCAGTAATGGTGGGAAGCATGGTTGACGATGGTCCACATTGAACACTTGGTGTAGGCGAAGGAATGGAGGAATGTTGTGCTCCAAAGCATTGTTCCCCATAGGCTTGGTACTACTGTAAGGACCATGTTGGAGTGGTCTGAGCTTCTGATGGGCTCTTGTAAGGCATTCCTTCTGCAGATGTAACCAAACTTTGTCACCCACCTAAAACTTATGTGGTACCCCTGTGGGTGATGAGAAGTTGTTCCTGTGCTCTATCATGACCGTATCCCTTTGGTGCTGCTGCTACATGGAGGAACCCTTTGCAGGGGTCATGGATGTAGCAATGATCTTCCCCTTACTTTGGGAGCGAACCAGACAGAAAATGAATTCCCTAGTCTCGAAGATGAGCTTGTTTCTTTTCTTGGCAGTGATCAAAGAGATGGCGGTAGGTGGGGCTACCTCCGGTATCCTGTATAATGAATTATCCAAAGAAATAATGACAGTGCGAGGCCTTGAATCATACATAGCATGTCTCCTCCACAAGTATGGCTGGCCTAATAGTACATCGCAAACATCCAGAGGTGTATCATCACACAATACCTCGTCTGTGAAGGGCTTGATGTTGTAGGGAAAGCGGAATTGCTAGTGAACTTTGAGATCTCTTCCTTCTTGAAGCCACCCGATATTGTACGGCTGTAGGTGTGGTGTAGTCGGTAGGCCCAACCGTTTCACGACCTCTGTTGAAACGAGGTTCTTTTGGCTCCCACTATCAACAATGAATTGTAGTGGTGAACCCTTCACCCACTTTTGTGAGTGGAAAAGGCGCTCCCCCTCCTCTGGGTCTTCAAGTTCATTCTTTTGGATCTTGGCAGTGGCAACAGTGGTGTTGGGCTCTGCATCAATGATCTGCTTCCCTTTACCATTCCCCTTGTCAGGTTCTAGCTCAGGGTCGGAACATGTATCTGATTTGGATGCCTTCAACTCGGCCACCAGCAACTGCTTGGTCTGACACTCACTTGTGTTATGAGTGGGACTATTGTGGAACTCACACCACTTTCCTGTGTCCTTCTTCAGCTTCGTGATGTTGTTCTTTTCTTGCGGCTTCGATGGGTTGTCTTGGGTCACCCCGCCTTGGCTTTGTCCATTGGGCTTCGGATTCGCAGATCCAAAGTCTCGCTTCTTCTGTTTGAACTTTTTCTCGATTTTGACAGCATAGCGGTATCCTGTGCCGAGTGAGGAGATGTTCAAGAACTCCATCTCTTCCTGGATGTATCTGCGTAGGCAGCCGCGGTATTTGAGTGCCAGATGCAGCTTAGAATCTTTGATACCCAACTTTGTGTGAAGGGAATGAAAAATGTTTGTGAACTCTAACACATCTTGGTCTCATCCCTGCCACAGTGTGGTCCATTTGATGTATTTCTCCTCATAGCTTTTGACAGGGTAGTACTGCTCCTTGATGGCATCCCCGAAGTCATTCCAAGTGGGTGCAGCTGAAAACAGTGAGCCTGTACTTTCATCCTTCTGCTCACAGTAGGTTTACGACCAGTCCTTGACGTGGGGGGATGCTTTGAGAAGAGCAAAAACAATCTTTTCCCAACTTGAAAATTCATGAACAGAAAAATACCCATCTAGCATATTTAACCATTTATCTACGACATCTGCGTCTATTTGACCCTCGAAGATGGGGATTTCAAAATTAACTTGTACCTTAAATGGTGTGGCATTTCCAGAGTAGCTATTGGAAGCCGATGCGTTGCCTCTGGGTAGCCGCTAAAGGATCTGCGTAAAGCTATCCAACATCGCGTTCCTTTGCCACTCGAGCGCTTCTTCGAGAAAGATTTTCATAAGATCTTCTGCCCCCTCATCTTTCTCCTCATTCGCCATGGGAGGTCATTGGGATTTGTGAGGCTAGTCTTGCAAAGGTTCGACCAGTTCAAGTCCTAACTCTGTATATCCTGACCTCATTAGGGACATGCAAAGAAAAACAGAGAAAAGGCAGACCGCTCTGATACCACTGATATAGATTTAAACAGGAACGCAATAAAATACAGAGATAACCATAAAGACAGATATGCAGCGGAAATAATACTTCATTTCATTACTATAAAATACCGAAATATGCTTAAAACCAGAAATGGAAATAATCCAGCTAGGGCGATGGTAGCTTATCTCTGAGAAGAGATGTGGCGGTTACATGCCTCTGAACTGTGTTACAATGAGGCTCGAAGGCCTATTTATGTTGAGAAACCAAGGAAAATCCTTCACATTCCAAAACATAACCCTAGAAGATGAAACGCCAAATTGTGGGCCCCGTTTTTGGGTAAGTTGGTACATCAACTTCTCGGGGTCGCGAATTGGTCGTATTATCTCCGTTTTACGTGCATAATAGCCCGTTGGAAATATCTCTCCGAGGAATGTGACAGGAAAGAAGAATTTTAGATAGAGAAATCGCTGGCGGTAGATTTCCCAAAAACTGTCGTTTAGGGCCTCAAAACAGCTCCAAAAGTTTGGGACCCGAAAAACGGCTAAAAATAGTAAACTGTGCTATAATTAAGGAAACTGAAAAACTGAAAGAGACAGTTGTGGGGGTCGAAATGGGATAGGTGGGTGGCCACCAACATCCACCTAGATCATTGTAGCAACTCTAGAATTACCAGATCTAAATCGGTTGATGAATGATCCAATTGCTTATGCCCCTTGGTGGCCGGTGATTCCACATAAACTTCCGTTAGATATTCCTAAATTTAATGGAAATCCGGGTAAAGACCCGTCGAATCATGTGATGACCTTTCATCTATGGTTTTCATCAAACACTCTCAACGATGATTTGAATAGGCTTTGCATTTTCAATGAACGTTAACTGGTCCGACAACAAAATGGTATATCGAATTGCCTAGAGCTTCATTCGATAACTTTCGTACCCTAACCACAACCTTTTTAACCCATTTTCAGTTACCCATAAGGTATGAAACGGGAACAGAGCTTCTTACCAATTTCAAACAAATGATGGCCACTCACATATCCGATCATATTCATGAGTGGCAACGTTGTCGAGAATGGTAAAAACATATGTTCCTGATCAACTGTTGGCTAAATGGTTTATTAAGTCATTGTTACCTTCTATTACAGAAGATGTGGCAAAGGGAGGATTCGTCATTGAAGAGCAAGTTATTGCTCATGCAAAATATCTAGACTTGATCTATACTCAATCTGGCACGCTCTACGATAAAATCCCTGATGCTCCTAGACCAGGTTTTTCCGTTCCTCCCCCTCCTAAATCAAACAAAGACTCTCATGCCAGCAATGGCGTGATAGGTATGACTAGCATGAAAACCGTAAAGGCTACATCAAAGAAAGCCCGTACGGTTTCTAGTCAAAATGAAAATGACAAACTTCTCACCTCGGAGGTTAATGCCGTGTCGACTGACAAAGGCAAAGAACTGAAGCAACTAAGAGGCAAGAAGAAAAAGAAAGGGAAAAAGAAGAAACAAGAGGAGTCATCTCCTAAAAAACCTTTTGCAAACCCTTCTGGGAAAAAGAAACCTCCTTCAAGGTGTCAGATATGCGATGAGGATCATCGGACAAGAGATTGTCTATATAAAGCTGAGCTTAGAAAATTCTTCAAGAATTCAAAAACCTCAGCGGTATTGACTGATCTGTTTCCGAACCCAGGAACAAATTTGGTTGCTAGCGATAATGCTTCCCTGTCTCGAGTGCTTATGTTGTCCATTTCGAAACAACAAAATGATGCTTTGATATAGACAAGGAATAAAGATTATGGATGTCCACAGATGTCGAACAACAAGGCTACAGATCAACCTAGTAGTTCGACAACAACTTCGACCGAAGTTGTGCCACCCATCATTCTTGAGCTAACGATAAAGCTTCCAAAGCGAGTAGTACACAAATCGACATTTAATCCTCATGCCAAAGCAGCACAACATTATACTATAGTGGAGGATCTGGCCCAATCGCCATCCGCTATATCGACACTTGAGGTACTAAAAAATTGCTCCTTCCAAAAGCAGGCTTTATTATCAACGATAGGTGGGATTAACCCAGTGGATTCCAATCTTGTGGCCTTTGATCACAAAGGATATGACCCTCAGTTAACAGCTCAATTAGCTTTCCTTATTCAAGTGAAAGCCCTCAACAAAACTGTTCATCGAACAATTATTGATGAGGGGGCATCTACATGTATTATGTCAATGAGTTGCTGGAAAAATTTAGGCTAACCACCCTTGTTGCGATCGTTGACGACGTTAAAAGCATTTGATAGGCGAACATACACTCCATATGGGATTTTAAGTAACTTGCAAGTCGAATTGGGGGGCAAAACAGTAGAAATTGATGTTGAATTTATCGACGGAAACCTCGATTACAACATCCTACTGGGAAGGCCCTGGATATATGCTATTGCTACCGTTGTGTCGACGTACTTCAGAAATATTGCATTTCCCTTCCAAGGAGGAATCACAATCTGATCCAGGTGGCTGTTGGTGGCCACCCACCTATCCCATTTGGACCCTCGCAACTGTCTCTTTCAGTTTTTCAATTTCTGTAATTGTAGCACAATTTACTATTTTTAGTAGTTTTTTTCGGGTCCTGAACTTCCGGAGCTGTTTTGAGGCCCTAAACGATGTTTTTTGGGAAATCTAGGGGCAACATGGGTCCATGGACCGATTTTACCCTTCCCAAAGTGGTATTTCTCGGATAGATCTTTCTAACAAGCTATCATATGCATCAAACGGAGATCGTATGCCAAAGTTACGACCCCGGGAAATTGATGTACCAATTTACCCAAAACGGGGCCCACAATTTGGCGTTTCATCTTCTAGGGTTAGGTTTTGGAATGTGAAGGGTTTTCCAATGTTTCTCAACAATAAATAGGCCTTCAAGCCTCATTGTAACACA
>APFE030492713.1:2142-17944 GCA_000404065.3 Pinus taeda | reverse complement strand
AGTTTACAAAGATGAAATGTTATACCTTTGATTGGGTATACCCCATAAACATAGATCCATGGGATGATGAGTATATATTTGTATGACATCCATATGTACAGATGATTATTATGCATTCCATTTTTAAAATTAGTTTAAGAAGTGAAAATAAATTCTACTATCTTTTTCATGTTGATAATGGCAAGGTACTATCCCCCAAGGGTGTGGCTTGTTGGCCAACGAATGCACTACTAAGGCATTTGTGCCACTGTGCAGGTCACACGTTCAAACCTTGACTTACATGTGTGATGTGCTCAGTGGCAGTGGAGTTTCACTTGGAGGTTATAGTGGCATTCATTAGTGATCGACCCCATGTCACCCACGTATGAGAGTTGGACCGAGACAGATTCTACCACTCATAAAAAATAGATAGTGGCAAGGTACTTGTGTAGTGGCTCTAGTAGAATTATAATCATGGGTCACTACCAGCATCTCATTCATGATCAGATCTAGCTACTAATGATCACTTATTGTCCTTTGGTTGTTGTAGCATGAATATTACACCTCGTAGGCTCAATTTGGGATTGCAACGACTAAATATGGGGGATCCAAACCCAAAATTAATTTGGTGTGAGAGTTTTCAAACAGATCTAGATATGGAGGTACCTTTTCAAAATTTGGTGGAAATCTTAGATGGGAAACTAGTTCTTATAGGGGTTCGAGTTGTGGATTTAGTGCAAGATATGAAGTATAAGGTCCAAGAGAATATGGGAATACCAACTAAGCTACAAAGTTTGATTGAAGAGGGTAAATCGTTGCAATATTTCACTAAGTTGCAAGAGTATGAAATCTAATGAAATTCCGCCATCATCACAAATATGAGGCTCTAGGGAGGCATTCCTAGGACTACTAACCCCAAGGGACCAACTTTGTTTAAGGAAGTTGTAAAAAGAAAGGTCACGATACAAAATAAATATGATTGAATCCTCAATATCCTTGTACCTTACATTATGGAACATATGTATCACGTCTCGACTATGGCATTCAACATTCCTAAGGATAAAGAACTTTTGAACACCCTCCAATCCAAAGCAGTTGTTTTTATGTTCAACAGATTATGGCCAAAATCGAAGGATCTATAGTAGTGGGTATTCTCCATCTGGACCTCAATTAGTGATATTGACTTACTCTCTAGGGGTTTTTTTATTATACAATTTGATACAATGAAGGATATAGATTTCAACTTAAAAGAGGGTCCATGGTGTTTGGGTAGTGTAGATATTTTCATGACCCCATGGTTTCCAAGTTTTGTTGCTAATACAATGGTGGTTTCCAAAATGTTGGTTTCAATTAGATGACATAAGCTCCCCTTCCTTTTTGGCATCACCAAGTATTAGAAGGAATTGGAAATACAATGAGGAAGTTCGTAAAGATGGATTTGCATAGAGCTACAAAACAAATTTTTAGCTTTGCTAGGATCTGCGTATAGGTAGAATTTAGTGAAGGATTTCTTGATCACATTCACCTCATCCATAACATTTTTCAATGGAATCAACATTTATATTTTGAAAACAGAACATTAAAATGCCATATTTTTCTTCAAATAAGACACCTACAAAATATGTGTCCATAGGAAAGGAAATATCCAAAAATATATAAAATAGCCCCAAAGCCATCAGGATGGAAGTTTCTAGAGTAGCATCTCTCGGAAGAAGAGAATGAAGAAACACTGCAAAATTCTACAAATAGCGATGTTCAAACTCCATAAGGAATATTAGTGGATAGAGAGGTGAGAAAGCATGAATAATGCTTCAAATCCATAAATGAATTGAAGAAACCAAAAATATAGTTCCCACACAATAGAACAAGAAAACTCCCATTGAAAAGGAGGCGAGAAGCATTAAATGATCACATACATATGATATTTCAGACTCAAACAAAGAAGTCTCCTTAAAGGCCAAGGAAAATCAATTGGTAATTTTAACTGCCACTCTTAGTCAAGGAATTTGGGGAAACATTGAGGAAATGAAAGGTACAAAAGGGTAACTAATTGTCTTCACACTTAGCCCCGAAAATGTATTTTTTTTATAGTTTCTTTATTTCATAATTTTTTTGTGGGGAATCATGTGATAGGTTGGTATGATCAAATGCTTTTTTATCATCTAAAAAAATGTAATTTTGTTCTTTATTGAGTAAACTTATGATTTTTCCTAAGGGAAAAAAACGTTAATAAAATTACTATAACATTTAAATAAAATTAATAACAATTTAATATAACATTAATGACACATTATGAAAATATATTAATCTACGCATTTATAATTCCTTATGTATAAATTATTGTAAACATTAGCACATGTTAACTATGCTTGACTATTGTAGACATGGTCAGCTATATTTAACATTAGCATCATAGTCAACAATAATCTAGTATAATCATCTTAAAGATGAACCAAATTGGCTAATTTCAAACATGTTGATAATTAAAACATATATGTGATGGATTTGGAAGATATGTCTATAAATAACTCTACCAATAGAAGACTCCATTTAGATAATAGTTAACATGACTACCATGGTCAATTATACATACCACGGGCATCATGGTTTTATTTTTTGGTGGCCTATAGTGAATTATATTGAACCATAGTGGATGTTCGTGGCTAATAATGGATGTGTTTATTGGATGGTCACGTTTAGCTATATTCAAACCATGGTTAACAATAGTCAATCATAATCATGTGAAGTCAAACAATGGTCAATCATAGTTATACATCATTAACAATAGTCATTTATAGTCAAAACATAGTTAGCAATGTTTAAACATGGTGAACATGGACAACTAACCTACTCTATTTGGTTTAACCTACTCTATTTGGTTTATTTTTTTTTATTTTTTAACTAAATTGAATTTAGGGTTAGGTTAAATATTGATTTCAAATTATTTATTTATTGGGTTTGAATTAAAAGGTTCACCTTGATAAATTATAACAAATCTAGATTTATTTTAATTTTGAATCTATGGAAGTATAGAGGGATCAAATCTTTTTAACTCTATAAGGAATTTGCAACTCTTCAATATTTCATTCTTCTTGGTGCTTAGTAAATTTAGAGTTAAGATAGATCTATGTTGATCATACCTCAATTTTTCTATAATCAATCATTAGTTCTAATGAAATATTAGTTCATTTTTATAGTATTAAGCAATAATGATTTTATCACATTATTTTATTATTATTAATTTTTAATTTAGATAGAGTTATTATTTATATTTTGTCCTATGAGATTTCTCAAATATTTAATTCTTTTATTTTATATATATATTCCAACATGCTGATCTTAGAATAGGTATTGTGTAATTATGTCAATAAAAGTTTTTAATTTTGAATAGTTCTTCCACAATTTTCATTAAATTATTAGGTTGAAGGTAGAGATTTAACCTCCATGGAATATACTAGAATATCTGTTACTGTATTCACATATGAAGAATTAAGATTTATCTCCAAGTTGGTTATGTTCTTTTAATTAATTTATCTCAAGCTAAATAATTAAAGAAAATGTCATATCAACACATGTAATTTTTCTATAATTGATTATTAATTCCACTAAATATAAATTTATCTATATATAAAACTTTAATTAATTGGGCTAAGAGGCACTCTACAACCTAGTATGGGGTAGATCTCACATAAATATAAATGTAAAAGTAAACATGAGGTGCTCTACAACCCAGTATGGGGTTATGGGGTAGATCTAACGTAAATGAAAATGTAAATGTAAATGTAAATGTAAACATAAACATTTAACATGTAATGGGATATGGTGTATGGGGTATATCTCACGTAAATGAAAACTTAAACATTTATAATGTAGTAGGGGTGGATCTCATGTAAATGTAAATGTAAACATTTAACATGTAATGTTTAAGATTTAACATTTAGCATTTTTAATCTAATGTCAGGCTTTTAAAAATCAATCTAATGATTATTATGTAAAAACACAATATAAACTTAAAATATAAAGAGTTTTATGACTTAATGATGTGATTAATCTTGTCATGTACCCAACTCTAATTTTTTATTTTTACTTTTGTCATTCTTATCATTAGCCATTAATTATGATATAGTATTTCACCATAACACATACATTAAATTATGTAACTGAATGGTTTTGTTATTTTCCACTCACCTCTCTTACAACATGGAACCATACTCCCTTTGTATTTTATTGTTAATTTCTATCTACTTACATCTAATTCATGTACACAATTTCATGGCTATAACAATCGAACCCTATGAGGTGATTGTATCCACTAACCCACCATAACATAGTATTCTAATTATATGTTTTTTGGTAATAAGGCCCTCTCTTATAACATAGTATTCTAATTATATGATATTTGGTAATAAGGTCCTCTCTTATACCTTCCTATTTAACCTCTTTATTATCTTGGTATGCCTCTCTACACCTTGATGTCATTGCTTTCAATGTGTTCTTATCTGCTCCTGCCCAGTTGTACCTCAGGTGAGTAGAGTGGTGTCATGTCCCTTAGAGCCACGTGGTCTCACCCTCCACCTCGTACTAGGGCTTTGTTGGTTGAATAAACATGAGGTTTATAAGACTTAAAGGGTGGTGATTGTCTGGGGATAGATCAACAGATCAGAATGAAACCTAAAACCATAAGTGGTTGTAAACCTTATGCCTTCCCTCATTTCCATCGTCCTTTGGTTTAGCTCTGTGTTTGCATATGGTTTTCATGATTGTTTGCACCTGAGGTTTTCCATTGTGGTCGAGGTATGGTTCCTTTATGCCAAAATGATTAGAAGGAAATGACTTAAGGATTCATGGCAGTTATTCATAACGAAAAGCCTAGTGGCACTGGGTCTCCTTGGCTTCCTTCTTCACTCGGTTCTGTGCGCCTGTGGGACTTCAAGGTTTGACTGCCTTTCAGAATTTAAGGTATGGTTCTCTTTCATTTTATTATTAGTCATTGTTATTTCCATGTCTTTGTTATTATGTGGGATTTTAATAATTTCCCCATTTGCTTGCAACCTTTCCTTTGGTGCAGAATTTGGAAAGGTTGATGCATCTGGAGCAATGGAGTATGCCCCTTCACCCTTACATGCTATGGATTGAGTTAATTCACAATCAACAACTCAATAATTTTTCCTATGAAATTCGTTTCAATATTCTAGCATTCATCGAGCTTCATATGCATTGTAGGTGTCCTCTCCTGCGGGCAATGGTTCTCAAAATTTTCGAAGGTATACTCTTGGGTTACTATTGTTTCCTTTTTCTTGTTTCATATGAAATAACATTAAATATTTTGTTACTCTCGCCATGTAGGGCTCATTGGCTTGTGAATGGTTGTTTTTGTTGTTCATGGCATGTAACTTTGATTCCTGTAGTGACTACAGAATGTCTTTCCATACATTCACTGATCTAACCTTTCACTATGTCCCATTACGAGGTCAGTCCCGAAATCTCCTGTCCTCATAAAAGGTCTATTTTGGTTGTACTTCCTACATGGAATGATCCTCTAGTTTGGTAACTATGTTTTCTGAAATGGATTAAGTTCAAACTCTCTTGGTTGTTATCATACAGTGAAATCAATCACTCTGCAGTTTTTCATTAAGGTTTTCTTCCTCTTGGTAGAGTTCTCAGATTCATTTAAGAATCTCTCTATATTGTAATAATTTGGACATCTCCTTGAGCTCTATCTTCGATAATGAAATTCCTCGCCTTGTGGGGTTAATGAGGTTTATATTTACTACTGTACTTTTCAATTCGACAATGCCTAATTTATAGGGACAGGTACGTATTTCTCTTTTAAATTTCAATTTCTTTAGTTAATATCACTTGATCTGTGTAAATTCGCCCTTCTTGTGCATGAATTGTCATTTATCCTACTAAAATTTGCTATCATATTTCTACTATGTATTTCCTCTTGCTACGAACAAATTTTAGATTGCAATTATGATCCATGGTTAGACTGAATAGTCATGTTCCATTATGTTCGTTATTTTTTTTTCTATTTTTTATTTTTGCTATGTGTTGAAATAAGAAGAGCTATGCTTATCCTCTTGAGTTTCTAGAGGCCTCGGCTCATCTCTAGCTCTCGTCGAGCCACTAATTCTTTGGCATGAATAATTATGCGAGCAAATGTCTCTAATAATACTTCTAGTATTTAAATGTGTATTGAAATTCCCTTTTTGTTTATGTTGGAATGTGTAATGGCTCCAAAGTGCTTAACTCTTGGATGCTTCAATTTAGCATTATGGATTCAGTTATTGATTGTTTAGTGTAGCATGGGACATTTGCTCCCTATTGGTTCATGGTATATACTTCATGATTTTGCTTAATATGTGGGTTTACTGTAGCCACCTCATGAATGCACTTAGGATATAATATTTTTGTAATTGCACTATGAATCTACCTCATGAACGCACTTAGGATATAATTTGGCTATAATTGGACTCTGAATTCATTTCGTAAATGAGCTTACTGTAATTGATTTATTACACGGAAGTAATAATTTCACCCCGCCTATTTTAAGTTTATAAATATGCTAAATGGATATCCATTAGTTTCTCTCTTGGGTTTATTTCTTATTTGTATATGTGTAACTAAATTCCACCTGGACGTTTTTATCTTACTGGCTTGAACTGATTACCATCAATGTAGTAACTACGTACCCTATGTTGCACTACAACCCTTAGTATCCTTAGGTCTGGTTATTAGCATGGCAACAAAACTGATTCTAGAAAGACTCATTCTGTTCCATTATTTCCCATCTACAACTCCTCAGCTTCCATAGAGGTGTTTCAACCACATATATAATAGTCCGTGGTCACAAAATCCTCGACTACCCTAAGCAGAAAATTAGTGCTCCTGTCAGTTTCTAACAAGTTTCTTCTACAGTTGCAGTGGGCCTGTTAATACCCCATTCTCGGCTCACCCTCAGGCCTCACTCTATTAAAGTCTCCACCCTGCTAAGTCAATATTCCTAGCTAATTTTCATGCAAAGCATAAGTTCAATAGTCATTGAGATTCGAATGCATAACTCATTTCTGCATGATAATATATGCATGAATAAATATGAGAAATTCCATAAGATTTTAAATTCGTTTACATAACTCATCTCTACATGATAATATATATATGAATAAATATGATAAATTCAATAATCATTGAAATTTGATCGCATAACTCATTTATGCATAAATATACATATATGAATAAATATGAGAATGATTACACGGAAATTACTTTTGCCTAATAAGACTAACAAAGAACATTATTGGAATATGCTCTAACATAATATTATACCACACAGTATGACATACTCCAAAGAACTCCTATGGTAGAATTTATGTAAATCTATTCAGGATGATGGTCAGAATGTTACCAGAATTCCAAATTTCTACAACCGAATTACACTCGGTAAAACACTTTTCCTCCTAATTGTGAACCTTATCTCATGTTTCCCCTAAAGCTGAGATCAATCCTTCTCCCAGAACAAAAAACCTTTGCTGTTCTGATATAGGTTTTATTTATAGTTCACTTTATGAAAAAAAATTGTAAAATGACATTGTCTTTGTCCGGAATCTTCTTATCCCCATAACCTAGGATTTTTTATTCTAAGTTTTTCTGTGATAATGATTCTTTTTCATCCTTTAAATCTTGTCCTTTAATGCTACGATGCTTTTCCACCCCTTCTATTGTTGTTTCCCCTGCACTGGGTAATTTTTCCATATTTCTTTCTCTACTTATCAAGAAAATCACATAGTTCTACTCCAAGAGGATTTTTCTTCGAAGTGATTTTGGAAAGTTCAGTGTTTTTCCACTTTTCCTAAATCTATTCCATTTATCTAGAAATTTGGATCAGAATAATGATCTCAATCTTCTTTCTCTCTTTCCATATAATTCCTTGCAACATCATTACTTATTATTTCAAGATAAATAATTACACTAACATAGTTCTTTCTCCAAACACAACTTGGCCAACCTGCAATTATTACTAGTATTTTTAACTATTTATTATACCATCTTAGTCATTATGACTTTACAAACCACAAAAAAAGGGATATGTAACACCCTAGGCTCCATGAAATAATTATTGTGGTTATTAAACTCAGTTTTATGATTTACTGCATTTATTCCTTTTATGTTATGACATTGACTGAGGCTAGAAAGATAGATAACAAGTTGTTACCTAATTTATGATTAATTAGGAATTTAGACATGTTAATAAAAATAAATTGTTTTCTATAGTTAAAAGAAACAATTAACAAGAAACAGTTACACCCTTTCCATGGAAAGGGAAATATAGAGGGGAAAATAAGGAAAAACAGGGATATCCTAGAGCTAGGAGAAAGATCAATGGGAATTTGCTCATTTACAGTTGAACAGAGTGCAGGACTTGAGGTTGGACAACGAAGACCTGAGGCCTAAGGCACCAACTGTAGCTGGATATAATCCAAGTGTGAAACAAAGAAAGTGCTTGGGGGAGAGCCTGAATGTAATTGCCAAGCTCGAGGCTGGGAAGAGAGACTTCGTAAATGAATCTGGGTTCATATATTGATAAGTTTAACACAGGTAAGTATCTTAGGCTTTACTTAAAGGATGGTATTACTTTTTGAGACATTATTTGATTACAGGATTAGAATCAGCAAAAGAATTACATAATAACATTCAATAATAAATATGCATTAGTATACAATAATGTAAATCAGTAAGTGATAAAGAAATCCTCCTCGTGTGAAGTAGGAAAGTGTTCCTTCTATGGGCAGAGGCAACCCCTCTAGCCCTAGAGTGGGTCTAGTCACAGCAAGGACAAAACAACAATTGATTCCCTTAAATAGTCATCATTGGAGGCCTACCTCAAACCAGTGGTTGGTGAAGTTCCGTTGTGCTGCTCCAGCTTCTGTTTCTTTCTCCTCAATGAGAAATCAACCTGAAACACCAAAAGAAAACAATAGAGCACGTAACCGAGAACAACAATGATCTATTTACTTATAAAGTCAAGAAATTATAAGCTATCAAATAAATTGTACACAATATATAGGAAATCATCATTGATTGTATTAAAATGAATCAAGAGCAATGCTTACAACCAAGTCTTGACATCGCAAGACTTCTTAGAGGGTCCATCCAATATGTTTCTTCAAGCATTCACTCTCAATAATGGGTCTCCAAAATAGACAAAATCTCTCTCTCACTCACAAGCTTTAATACAAGGTTAAGGTGTTGGCATTATGGCTAAAGTGTTGTCCTTGATGGCAACCCATTCAGGTGATGGATCACTGTACAACAGGACAGTAGCAGAGATTGATGATCAACTCTTAAAAATTGAAGAAAATAAGAAGTACGCAAGAGAACAGTTCAGAAGGTACGTACACGCAGGCATGCCTTATATAAAGTGCATACATACCCGCAGGTTACCCATTCATGGGGTGCGTACCCCCAGTGCACACTCCAAGGCAGTAAAGCGCGCACATGTGGGGTTCCTTATGTTTTACCCTTGGTATTTAGCCGACGGTATTGTGTTATCATGGTTTTGGCCCGTGGTATTGTTTATTTTATTATTATTATTGAGCCCCATGATCCTTTATTTAAGGAAGAGCTTGCCTATATAAAGAAGAGGAGATCATTTGGCTTAGATATGCTTTTGGGTTGAATATCTTAAGAAGCTAGATCTGAAATTCTAGTGATGGGCTATGAGAGATAGCTAGATCTAAATCAAGGAGAAACATGAGAACTACAAGTCAGATCTACTAATGGGTTGTTATCTCCTCGGCACATGTTCAGATCTGTAGATCTGACAGTCTGGGTCATTCTTGAAGTGTTGAAATTATCTATACCCCGAGGTACGTAGGTCCAGCGAAAGAAAAGTGCGGAGATACGCAGGCACAGAAGCATTGCAGGTGCGCACACATGCAGGAGTAGAAGCACTGCAGTTGCGGAGGGGCACAGGCAGTTGATTGGACACAGAGCGCACATATGCAGGGAGTCTATGAGGCGCAGTGCGCACGTACGCAGGAAAGCAGTTGCAAACAGTGCGTACTTGTACGCAGACATTATATGGGTGAAGCTGCGTACTTCTCTTGAGATCTATTTACCTGTGCTTGTTCATCATTGCTGTGATCTGGGTTTTGAAGTATGTCTGATGTCTGATATCATGTTCTGATAACAACAGTCTGAGAGGTGATTGATTAAATGTTTGAACATTGATGGATGAATGGACCAGGTTCTTAATAGCTCATCTTTATGTGATCTGATTGACTAGATCTGGTTGATGACTCACTTGTATATGTATTGATGTAGTGCTTGGGTAATTCAAAAGGTTGTTTGATTATGAGCTTCAATGTAGTTATTGGGTCCAGTATGAAAATTGGATGAAACGTGGCCTTTCAGTTTATGTGTTGTGCTTCAGTGTATCCAGTATGAAAATTGATGAAACGTGGTACCTGGAGGAGAAGATTGTAGGTCAACACCTACGTACTAGTATCTAAGCTAGTGCAAGAGCTAAAGGGAAAACTTTGGAGCATTGTAGCAGGTAGTAGCCTGCGTACTAGAAAATGGATCGGCTAGTACAAGAGCAAAAGGGAGTTGTAGCTCTCGTACTGGTATAAGGCTGCACCAGTACAAAATATTGTAAAAGGATTTTCTTATTAAGAAGAAGATTGAGATGACTTGCAGCAGGTGGTTTTCTCCCGCATTGGGTTTCCACCTTATATCATGGTGTTCATGTGTGTGCCTTATGTGTGATGATCTATTCTATGTTACTGCATCTGTTAACTGATTATATGGTTGATAATGTTCTAATGCACTCATTGAAGATCAATTAACTTAATCATAAGAAGTTGTGGAAGTAGCATATATTAATCTGGTTATGGAAATGAAAAAGTTTTATTAATGTGATAATACTGATTCACCCCCCCCCCTCTCAGTATTATTTCCAACAAGTAGCTCTCTTTCTTCCTGTAGCTTGGCACATTGGCTTCTTTCTACATATCGTACCATAGCCAATTCCTTTCTTGCCTCTTTGAGTTGTTCTTCCAAGGGACCTATATCTGCCACACCCTTGGACTTGGTGATCTTCATCCAAGTGTGGGTCCTCACTCTCTCTTCTTCTAGTGCAAAGAAGAGTGGCACTTCAAATTTTTGGGGAATTATATTCCCACCCTCTAACAGGTTATAGTAGGATCCCAAGCTGGGCTGGGGGCTAGGTTCCACAATGTTTTCAGTCTTCTCTTCCTCCTGGGATGATTTAGCTACCTTTTCTTCCAATTCCTCGATCTCCTTTAGTCTAGCCAGCGTTTCCTGTAGAATTGTCTTGGCATCCTGTAGAGAGGTCTTTGTGTCCATCATTTTAATCCTTTCTCTCCAGGTGGACGTTTTTGGGCTTCCTCGTTCATAGGTGATGGATGCCTTTGGAGGAGACCTTTCCTTTTGTTTAGATGTGGTGTCCTCAATCGTAATTGGCTCTTTTGACTGTGGCTGGGGTCTGCCAGCTTTTATCTTAGTGCTCCTTCTTGCCTTAAAATATATGGAAGGCTCCCTTTTTCGCTTCCCTTTCTGTTTTGGAGATGTGCTTAAGGCAGCCAGCATAACTACTGCTTCCCTGGCCAAGATCTCAGGTGATTTCTCCTTTTGTTGCTCTGTTTCCATACTTCCTGTAGAAACTGGTTCAATTGGTTTCATGCTTCCTGTAGAAACTGTTTTCATGCTTCCTGTAGAATCTGTTTTCATGCTTCCTGTAGAAACTGTTTCGGTCTGTTTGCCTGGATGTGTCTTTCCTTTTAATTCCTGTTTGGTGGCCTTGGTTGTGCCCTCCTTTGTTTGGACTTTTTCAGTCCTCTCTACTCTGCTCTGCAATCATTTTTCCCTGGGTGTTTGTGCCATTGATCCTCCCACAATTTTAGGCTCAGCAACTTGGCCTTTCCCTCATTTCTCTTTCTGTTCTTTCTGTGGTGGTATGTCCTGTGTTTCTTTGCCACTGGCTTTCTCTCCTGCCTTAGTGTTTTCCTTTTCTTCACTGCTGGATCAGGTGAATTCCTCGGCCAGAATTCGAATATCATCATCTCTGGACATGTTGCGGAAAATCTCCCAGGAGAGGGGGACGGTGTAGGTGTGGAGGGCATCTTCTACTAAAAGCTTGATGAGCCCATGATGGGCTAACTGGTCCGACGTCCCTTCCTTCAATTTTGTGCCACACTCAATTAATGATTGCAAAAGAAAATAGGGGATGCTTAACTTCTGTTCTAGAGGTAAATCCAACCCATGTCTTAGTTCTCTCAGCAACCGGAAATGATAGCCATAGACAATACTGAATCGCCCCTCACAAGTAATGTATTTCATGATTTGGAGACTGGCTTCACTCCAAAGAGGATGTAGGCTAGCTCTCCAGGCCCCGTTCTTGTCTTATGCAAACTATTCCTCGGGTAGGAAGAATTATTTCTTGGCTTTTTGGCCCAATGCCCTCTCCTCTTTGCTCCAGGGTATCCCTAATGGTAGACCAGTAACTCGACTAATGAGTTCAGGGGTAAGCTTTAGGGTCAACCCTCTGAAGTTCACTGTGGCCTGTGTCTTTGATTTAGGTTGCAGGGACATTAAGAATTCCTCCACTATCTCATCGTCATGTCCCTGACTTTTGTCACAAAAAGTCATCCAGTTGGCACGGGTGAAGAGGTTCACCACCTCAGGATTTTCACGCAGTTTACTGGAATCCAAGGGCTCCTTCCTAATAACCCCCCCTGGCATGGTGAGAGTGCTCTATTTTAATGCTCTGAGCAGAAAGGGACTGCTGTTTTATGGTTCCCTCCTTTGAACTTGAGGAAAGGATCTCTCGGGTGTTTAGATTTCAATCTGCACCAATTCCCTGGTTCTAATGTTTTTGCTGCCCAAAACTCTGTTGGCCAAGTATAGAAGGAAGAATCAGGTTTTCACAAACAGGACACAGAGCTCAGCATACATACAACCGTGTAAGTTCAAATTTTGCATACACAGGTTATCCCTCACAGGGCTTTATCTTTTCTACAGGAAGAATTTTTTAGCAGGAACCTTGGAAGAGAATGTTGACGCAAAACCGACTGAGGAATTCTGTGTAACACACAGGCAAACTACTATTCTTAACTCACAGGCAGACTTCTCTCTAATTCTCCTACTCCAGACAGTTCAATTCACCACCTTTCGAAATATACCATGCATGAAAGAGTGTTTTCGAGCCTACCTCTCTCAGAACTCCAAATTCGATGCAAAAAAGTCCAGGTTTCTCTGCTCTGGAAGGCTACGCCGTACTTCCTGTAGAACTTCTTCCAGTAGAACACTCGGCCGGCTTATGTAGGATGACACTACGCCTCTAAACGAGCTCAGTATGCAGGAGAATTTTGAAACAGGCCGAAAATCTCGGTGGAGGATGACGGGTTAACAGATTGCGGAAGCGGAGGACGAGTACTTCGGCAAAGGACGTTGCAAGTGCAAATGAGTAGCGGGTGTGCGAGTCTTTAGCCAAACATTTTTGAACTGCAGCGCAATTCGTGGCAAGGGGGTGAGGTGGTTGGGCTGAACCATTACCCAACATCACGACCATCATTTCTCTACGTGTCCCTAGCCGCCATTACCTCCCCTCTGCCATTAACCGACACCACCACTACCAGTCTGCCGATTTTCCCCGACTGGACACTCCACACATGTCGACTGCATGGCTCGTTGGCAATTTTGAACATAACTGAGCTTGTTCAGATCCCACGAAGCCATGTAACTGGCTAAGGGTGGCCAGTTTGACTGGCCCTTGATCCTCGTTCAATCCGAACCATTTTCACAGACATGCAGTTTTTGAAATATAGTTTATGTAATTGATGAATAAGGTTAGACACTTACCTACGTGGTCGTGGATGCGCTATGTAGAAAACTGCCTCACTTGGGTCTCGGAATAACTGCCTCACTTGCTGCTGCCTCGTGCATGGGTGTTAGAGCCCATTCTTTCATTTGTTGAAGCTGCATGCATGGCTTTGAAATCCGATCCTTCAGTTGTAAATGTTGCATGCACAGGTTCTGGTTGATTTCAGCTGCCGAGGATGTTCTCACGACCGAGAGGAGCCTTTTGCATGTTTCATGTGTTGATTTCAACTGTCCCTACCTCCGGAGTATGTGTTCTAGAGGGATCAATTGCTACAAGATTCCTGTAAGATGTCCTGTAGCTGCTTCTCCTCCTGGGATGCATGCTAAACGAGTAGGGCCATATTGCGGGCAAGGACTGGATCCGCTGATGAAGAGTCTAGATGGAGCTTCGACAGGTAGAGTGTGCGAGACTTGGTTGCTGGACTTGTCACTTAAAATTTTTGTTGTCATTCTGAGGAAAACAGGGTTTCTTGTATGACTGTGCAAGAACACATGACCAGGTAGTTGACAGAGGTGTCAAGAGGTGGAACTGGGTGCCATATGGTGATGGGTTGAATAGAGGGGTGGCTGCAGGCCTAACAAACTGATCCCAGCCATCAGATTCCCTTTCAAAATTGAACTTGGCTCGCCCGAAGGTTCTACAGGATGTTTCGAGTAGAAATACAGAACTTCTTGTAGAAAGCCCAGAACTTCCTCTAGAAGGGGGAATCTTGACCCGAAATGTTATCAAATTCTAGGAAAGGCAAGTGGCCATGGAGCGAGTGTCTATAGGGATGTCCTGGAGCCTGGTACAGACCCCTATCTCGTTTTGCGTGACCCTCCTTACCTACAATGTATTCCCTGTAACCTGCAATTATTTCACAAAGACTAGGCTTGTTTTTTTTCTTTTCTTTTTTTTTCTTTTTTTTTGAGAGAGACAGCTAGGGCGCCTCCATGAGGATTTCACCCTTGCTATCTGCCCTGGGCACCTCGAAGAGGTTTTCACCCAAGGATCTTTTTATTCCACTTTTTTTATTTTTCTAGAGACAGTTGGGGCGCCTCCATGAGGTTTTCACCCTCACTGTCTGCCCTGGGCGCCTCAAAGAGGTTTTCACCCAAGGATCTTTTTATTTCCATTTTTTTTTTTTTGATGATGATCAAGGTGTGGGTGGAATAGAGGCAGGGCCCTCCTCCACTACCAGCACTAATTTGTCCAAAGTTTCAATGAACTCCTGCCTCAAAAGAGGTTTCCTATAGATTTTCAATCAATGCCCATTGACAAGCATGGGGATGGCTTCTTCATCAATGGTCTTAACAAGGACTGGACCATTGTCATTACATTTCTCCACTGTATATGGTCCTAACCATCTTGTCCTCAGCTTCCCTTTGAAGTCCTTGTATATTGAGGCGCCCAATCTCCTAGCTGGAATTGCTTTTCATTAAGGTGTTGGTCATGCCATATCTTCCTCTGAAGTTGGACTACTTCTGAGTGGAGGAGGGCCTGCATTCTCTATTTGTCTAATCCATTCAGCTGCAGTAATCTTTCACGTTGAGCATGGCTGAGATCTAGGTCCAGCTAAGCTGCCACCCTCAATGTGTTGTACTCGAACTCTATGGACATCAAAGCTTTCTTCCCGTAGACCAGCCATAAGGTGTGAAGCCTGTTGTAGTTTTCCAAGTGGTGTTGTAGGCCTAGGTGGCCTCAACCAGGCGATCTGCCCAATCCTTTCTGCTGCTGCTCACCACCTTAGTCAAAATCTCTTCCAATGCTCTATTAGTGACTTCCACTTGCCCATTTGCTTGTGGATGATACGTGGTGGAAGTTTTGTGCTTGATCTTGTGATGAGCGAGCAGGTCTTCAATCAAGTTAGAGGTGAACTGGCTTCCTTGATCGGTGACTAACTCTCTTGGGTAGCCAAACTTGTAGAAGATATTTTCC
>APFE030492704.1:100377-120972 GCA_000404065.3 Pinus taeda | reverse complement strand
AAGCCCTGTAGTGATTTGCTGCAGTATCTTCAAGGCTCCATGGTGAAGGTGACCCAATCCCCTGTGCCACAACTCGCCATCATCCCGGCTCACCAATCCTTTTGCCTTTCCTGCCATAGCTGCGCATCCATCTACATGCAACCGATAAAGGTTCCTCACTCGAACCCCTATCTTCCTGGTCTCACCAGTTGTCTTGTTGCGCAGGAAGGCCTTTCCCTCGCTGAAAACAACATCATACCCCTTGTCTTCTAACATCGCCACTGAGATGAGATTCTTCTTCAATCCTCGAACATGCATGACTTCCTTCGAAGGGTTTACTAGACTCCCTCTCAAAGGAAATGGTATCGATACCAGTCACACTGTATCTACCATCATCGCCCATCTCGATGTGCACTCCAAGATCTTTGTCCTCTAGATCAGAAAACAAATCTCTATCTCTCGTCATGTTAAAAGACGCACCACTGTCCAAGAACCAGACCAATCCCATCACACTTGAAACCAAGCATGAAATCAATGAAAAATCAAGCTCAAACTCTGAGGCTAGAGCCTCTCCTGCTACAGATCCAGCAGCTTGCTTGTTCTTATTCTTCTACGGACAATCAGTGGCATAGTGTCTGTGCTAGTGATAGTGAAACACTTCATCTTGGACATGTATTTCTTCTTGCCTTTTGCACCAGACTGAGAAGCTTTCTTTCTCTTCGCTTTCTTTTCTTTGGCAGCCAAAGCTCAATTTTCTTCATCAGCTCCCTTTGATGAAGATCCGTCCCTGGTAGTCCACCTAATCTCCTCCTGCACAAGATCTGACCACAGTCTTTCCCATCCTGGCAATTTATCCCGACCATTGAAAAAGTCCTAATAGGAATGCCAACTCTTTGGAAGACCAAGGAGAGCCAAGCTGACAAAGTCCTCATCATCGACAATAACCCCCACACTTCCCATCTCATCTCAACATTGAGTGAACTTTGTGAGATACTTGGGCATACTGTCACCCTTCTCGCATTTGATGTTTCATAGTTTATATTTGAGCGCCAGCTTCCTCTAATCGCTCTTGCTTTGGAATGGATCTGTTAAAGCCTTCCACATTAGATATGGAGAAGTCTTTCCATGCAAGCTAGACACAATGTGATCATTCACGCCCTCCAACAGAATCCTTCGACATTTTACGGTCTTCTTTTTCCAATCATCAGCTTGAGTAGCACCAGTAGGCTTTGGGACATCCATCTCAATGAACTCCTTCAGCCCATTATCATCCAATACTACCTCTATCCTATCCTTCCATGAAATATAGTTTGAGCTTCCCTCAAGAGCATACTCCAATCGCAATCCGTTGAAAGTTATTGCCTCGTTGACACCAAGAAACAACTGCAGCAAATTCGAATTCCACCAGCTCCAAACTCAACCGCCTCGGTTCTAAGATTTGTGAGAAAAAAATATTTCTTGTACAAAGATCGACTATATGGGCATTCACCGGATATCTCACCTTCCAAAGGAAGGATGAATCCAGAGGCTACCTCGCCCGATTACAGACTCTGCCTGAAGAAATAGAATGTAAAGACTTCCTGAATAGTATATCTGATGATCAACAGCTTCGATACCATGTAGAAATTTTGAATAATAAACACATATTCAATGGAGATTATCTTGATCATGTACTATTGTGGAATACATACACAATACATAAGCTCCTCTACATTGATCATCAATATAGCAGTATCAATAACAATAAAACATCAAGAGCATGCACACATTAACACAGTATGTAACCCATGGAAAGCTTATAGCTGAAAACCCCACACTATCTGTATATTAATGATTGAGAACATGTAACATTACAGTAGTCAATACTTATCAAAAGTACCCATCACTATCTCCACCTGTTACACACAATACAACTTAGATCTGATCTCCAAATCTATTGCACTGCTTGCCTGCCTCAACTGCTCAATACTTGCACAAGAATGGATGAGAATGGTTGACCAAACTCGTATTTACCTCAAAAGAATCACTCACACTGGGAATCACATGAGCAGAGGCTGTAATCACTTGGTATTGACCAATTCTCATTGGCATAACTCAATCTCATTGATTGTGCAAATCCTCATGCACAACTATAGTCGCAACTGATAGCAATCTGATCCTCTAACACCTGTCCCTGCTGAACTGAACATGCACTGACATGCAACTGAGTTAACTGATGTATTCTTTAGTTGCATTATGAGTTAATAATTATTTTAACAAATCATCATTAGTCTATTTTCTAGTTAAGACTAATTACAACTAGTTTAACCAAGTCAAACTGAACACAACTCCATCAACTCCACAATCAACTCCACCAAACTCAACTGATTGAGTTCTAACTGAAGTCATGCATGCAACAACTCAACTAACCCACAAAGAAAACGTATTTCCTTCTGACATCTGCATGTGCCACATCTCTAGCTCAAACTGAAGTGCTCCAAGAGAATAAGATAAAGTTTATAGTCTAAATATTATTATAAGACAATAATATTTGACTTTTCTACTTTTGACAGCCAATGTAAAAATAGACTTTGATCACTCTTGCTGTGATCACTCCTGCTGTGATCACTGCTACTGTGATCATCCCTGCTGTAAAATGAGCCCATATAATTACCCTCTTATGAGGCTCATCATCACCCCCCTACTCAAAGTGTTGCTCATCTTCTGAGAAACTTAGTTCATCTCCTCATCTTTTATGGCCCTGGTGGCCTCCCTGCCATCCAAAGCTTTTGATGTGGTCTCCTCTTCCTTGTCATAGAATCATGGCTTCCTTTATATCTCTTCCCACTGCTCCTCCTCTTCTTCTCTTCTGCCTTCCAGCATGCCTAACAACAGTGGGGGACTCAGTTTGAGGCCAATCTAGCTGACCTTCAGCCTCTGCATGGAGTGCTTATACATTGGCACTCTTTTTAATGCCTCCTTCATTCTCATGGGGGAATGATATTCCCTGATCTACAGACTATGTGGTAAGGTGTTCCATCTCCTCATGCATGCATGCACACAGTCATCCCCAAGTAGCCTTTGCATATCCTCAAAGTGTACAATGGCTTGTGCCTGATCACTTATATATCTAGGGGCAATCTGAGGACTATTGGCAAGCAGGTTGTGTGTGCTAATGAGTGCCGTGGGATCTGATGGCTCAGCTCTTATCATTAATGGCTCATTCTTCTCTTTTATCATAAATCTTCTTATTTATGCTGCCCTCAATTCTTCATGGTTCATCGATGAGGCCATGGCCGTTAATTGTAGGTCCCCTAGCTTGGGATTGGGATATCACATATTCAAGCCTGTAAGGGCCATGTCATGTAGGTAGAATTGTATGATGTTTGCCTTACCCTTTTGATGTGCTTTGGTCAAACAGATCCATAAACTGCCTGTAGTCTTGGAAAGGCATTGTGCCTCTTTGTACAAAGTCTTTATATGCAATTGTAACCATTGGTCCTTGAGGTATAGGCCATATGATTTTTTTGGTGTTCTACATTGCAATGCCTTCCTGGATAAGCTAGCCATGCATGGAAATTGAGTCTCTTTTTCTTGTAGTTGCCTTCTTAGTGATTCATTTTTAGTTTCAAGGTGGCTTCTTGTAATGGCTTTCCTGTCTCCGAGAGCACTCAAATCTCTGCCCATTTCCCTGAGTTTGTTTTCCATATGGCCAACATCCTCAATGACAATGGCATGAGTTCTTGTGTGAGTGACCAGAGAGAGAGCAAACAATTGGGCCATTTCCTCATCAAACAATTGAAATTTCTCAAAGAAATTCATCTAGTTTGCCCTTATGAATATTTCCACCACTTAAGGATGTGCATGGAGCCTAGTGGAGTTAGTGCGCTCCTTTCTCATAAACCCTCCTGTCATATTGTCTATACTCTTTTGAAAAAACCAAATATGGAGATGGAGATAGAGAATTTTGAGAAAAACAGAGAAATAGAGGAGACTGTACTTTTCTATTTTTTCTAAATAAGAAGAATTTCTTTTTGTGTAGTTTCTCCTCTCCTAAAGACTTTATTTCCTCCTCAAATTGAACCCACTTCTTTCATATGTTGATATTTAATAGGGGGCATGCATGGAACCTAGCTCCTTAAAATGAAAATCGTGCTAAAAAACATGTTTTCTTTATTCAAAACAACTCACTACCCCTCATGTACAAGCCTATTGTCCCTCCTGTAGATTTCTTGTAGGCGCTCCTGTATAGCCTGTAGGTGCTACTATAGAAAATGTCGATAGTAGGAATATGTGATAGATTGATAGGGGATGATGGTTACGAGGCTGTGGGGGCACAAGGAGACTACTGTAGCTGAGTTACGAGGATAGAATGAAGGAAAAGGTGGTGAGAATGCTCGGGGAGGAGTACTTATTACCCTTTATGGCTATTTTTTGTTATGAGTGTTGAGATGGCAAGGTGTACATTGCCCAGATTAGGACCATTGGTCCCCACCTCCTTGGTCATCATGGCCTTTCCTCATAATCATCCCTCATTATTGCATCAGAGTTAACTCTTCCTCCCACTGCCTGTCCTTGGCATCCTTTGCTGGAGTTGACTGTGCGCACCTGTGGGTGACATCTCGGTTAAGTGGAGTCAACTAACTGAAGGTGGCCAAGTTAACTGGCCACCTTTCCCTCATTCAACCTCAACCATCTTGTTTCTTTTGCATCACATCTAATTACACCAATGCAAATAGTGGAGTGACTTAGTTACTTACCTATGATCCGAGTGTCTTTAGTGTGAGGTGTTGTGGCTCTCTCTACTACATGTCTTTATTTTCGTTCATGCATGTTGTCTCTACTTGCTGATGTGTTGTTGTGTGTTGTTGCAGGTTCTTCTTTGAGCTGAGTTGCATATGTTGTCCCTTGTTGCTGGTGTTGAACTTCTATGGGATCAGCTACTACAGGAATTCCTGTAGGAGCTCTTGTTTTGTTGATATCTCCCAAACGATAGACTGGATTGACCTAGAACATTATAAGCATGTTTCCATCATAATTGTGCACCTCTCCATAGAAACATTTGGGTCAATGGATGCACGGATATCGAGAAAAACTAAAAATGGCTGAAGGCGATGGAGGCCTATTTCTTGGAAACCATGCACTAGAATTTGCTGAAATTGCTTTGGCATGTTACCATCATCCATATGCATCTCCCCATGAAAGAGTTTTTTAAATGGATGCATAGATATTGAGAAAATGAAAAATTGGCTCAAGGTGATGGAGGCCAATTTCTTGGTAATCGTGTGCTAGAATTTGTTGAAATTGCTTGAGCATGTTACCATCATCCATATGCATCTCCCCGTGAAACAATTTTTTAAATGAATGCATGGTTTTCAAGTTAGGGAAAGAACAAATTTATGCTCTATGTATTTTTGTATCCTATAGTAAAACAGAGCATACTGTAGTTTTTATAGGACAACAACGAAAATGAGTGATAGAAGCTCGAGAATGATGGGTTGATGGTGAGAATAGATGATGGTGTTGGATTAGTATGGCCTTGGCCTTGTTGGAGCATTTGAGCAAAATAGGAGAAAGTCAAAATTCGACTTCTTTTGACTAGGCTTGACCAATTTTCCCTTTGGTACCAACTTGTTCTTGTTGCTTGTAGATGTTGGAGAGTACACGCATGCATGGAGCAAGGATTTTTTTTTTCTTTTTTTTTTCTAGGTCTACTAGCCGCCTTAATGAGGTTTTCAGCTAGTAGGTCTACCTACGCATCTCAAAGGAGGTTTTCGCCTAGGATCTTTTTCTCCTTTTTTTCTTATTTCCAACCAATTGACCACCTCATGGAGGTTTTCAATCAATGAGCCAATCTGAGGCGCCTCCAAGGAGGTTTTCTCCTTAGTTTTTATTTTGTTATGTTATTTTTTATTTTCTTTCCTATCCTACCCTACTTGAAAAGCAAAATCACTTTCAAGTATAAGAATACTTCCAATGGAGCCATGTGGACGTCAAGATGATAGGCAAAATGTTGTGGAGGCTTGAAATGAATTCTTTGACATGTACCTGGATTTTAGAGACCAAATGATTTGACTTTGAAAGGATCAAGCATAGTTGAGGAAGAGAGTGATGCTACAACTTAGTGACTGTATGGAACCACATTTCAATATAGTTGTGATGTCGTTGGTCCTTCTTTTGATCTGGATTATTCTTCATGTCTTCTTCTACCATGACCTTCACATCATCCTCTTTTTGCTAATTTTTCTCTTGAATACATGGAGGATTTGATGGTAACCATGAGGGAGCTCTCTTAATCTCTAATTTTGATGTCTTCTCTTCATCAAGTGCAGCCCATGGTTCTTTGATCATCTCTTTTGAATCCTCTTCTTCTGGATGTCATGCTTCAGTGATATCAATATAATCTCTTTTCTGTAATTCTCTTCCTGAGCTATGGTGAATACCATTGAGCTTAGGAGGAGTTGTTTGGAAGTGTTGTACCTCGGCATTGTAAATTGGTTGAGCTATTTCAATGTGTGGGTTTCGAAATGGTGGTATAGGTAGTCGAGTGGGAGTGTGTATTTGAGATGTATGTGGATGGGGTTATCGTTAGGAAGGTGGTGGAGGCAGAAGAGTTGGAAGAGAGATGTATTGGGTCCTCCACCCCTGATGAGATACATTACACCGAGGTTGCCGCTAAGAATAGGGTTGAAATGAATGGGTGGCTAGTTGGGCATGCTATGGAGATGTGAAGGACCAAGGAGGAGGTGTGGAGCAGGAAGGATGAGCAAGGGGGCCCCAAGAAGGTATGGATGGGGTTGTAGTATGCTTGATATGTCCCTTGCATCCCCTATTGATATGGCCTAGGTCCATGTAGCCTCCTTTGGTTTATGTAATAGATCTATTCAGTGGCTCCCTCAGCCCCTTGATATACAACTTTAAGTCCCATCAAGGAAGTGAACATATCTATAGAATGATTTTCTTCACAGATTGAAGAAACCTCTATAGAGTTCAATGGGCATTCATTCCTGGGATGCCTCCTGGTGCATCTAGGGAAAAAAATGGCCAAAGCCCTCTATAATTCCTCTTGTTTTCTTTTTATATGTAAGGTATTAATTTGCATGGAAAGAATCTATAGCATCTCACTCTTGAAGTCTTCCATCATGTTTCCAATTTCACCTTTAATGGATGAGTTGGAAGAAAGGGTACTGCCCCCAACATTTCTATTTTCAGCCATTGGATACAGAGGAATTTTTTCTTCTTTTTCTTCCACTGTAGGTTCTTCAAATATTTATGGATGTTTACCTAAGGGTTCTTCTTGATTGCAGCCACTGAAGAAGAGAGAAGGTTGGCTATGTGAAGCAGTGGGGGTACTGGGTAAAATTTTTTCCTCAGTTATCTCTATTCCTACGAGGCATGACAGGAAATATTTTTGGTTTGTTTTTGTTTCTTTCTTTCCCCACGCTGATAGTACCTACAAAAATAAAAATTGATTGAAAAAAAGAAATTGCAACTAATAAAATGAACTTGCTGAAATGAAATTTGCAGAATTTGGAAATGAAAGCAAGGAAATGCACAACTTGTAAGGAAAGGAAATGACTAGTCTACTCTTCCTGAAATAAACTATTAGAAGAATGTTGTAATAGAAAATAGAAGAAATCAGTAATCATAGAATACTCTGAAGCTTCCCTGGCAACGACACCAAAAAGTGGTGAGCAGTAGTATTGCAGCAATAATGCTACAACTCCTAGGCTACCTACTTTACTCTTATCAGCTCGGTAGTTCGTAACAAACTTGGAAGCATCGGTGCTGTATTCACAAGTACTAATTCTTACTGCAGGTTGTCACTTGGTTAGCTGGTGCAAGATCACTAGGAGCTCAAGCCAACTTCTATGGATCCCAGAAGAAGCTCTATATCTGATGAAAGGAGGGAAAGATTACTGTACATATACTACCCTAACTACAAAAAGGAGAAAGACTGAAATATAATGCAAACCTAGTAAACCCTAATTTTTTGCAGAAAGCGCTATGAAAACCATGAAAGGAATGCCATTACCTACTCAAGGAAGTAAACAACATCTAACTAAGTTGTTTTCAGATGTAAATTAGTAAAACACATCTTTTTGGATTTTTATGTATTTTTATGTGAATTTGACATGCATATAATTTATTGTGTGTGAGTGTGGCAGCAAATAGGTGGCGTTGGAGGGTGGATTTGGGACTTGAGAGGATGTAGGATGGTGTCGATGGGTCCTAGGAGGTCTCAGGTGGCCTTATGGAGGCTTTTCCCACACTCAGCCTTCAAAAGAAAGCCTAGAGGAAAATCTACAAGAGGAGACAGGAAATCTACAAGAGGGAAATAGGGAACTATAGGAGGCCTACAGGAGGATGACATGAGCAATTTCACTATTTTGAGGGTATGAGAGAGGGTGGAGAAGGTGGATGAAGGTTGGAATGAGGTGCTAGGGTGCCTAGGGTCTACCAAGAATCATCAAGAGAGAGGAAGAATTTCTATGGAAAATACAGGAAACTAGGGCAGAATTTAGGGGAGACTTGGGAAATCTGTAGGGCATGGATCAGATGGAGGATGGGATGGACGATATGCTGACCTACTGCTAGAAGAGATCTTTTCCATAAACAATTGATAACCAACCAATAAGATCAAGCAAGCAATGAAATAAGTGCATCTAGGAGACAAATTTTTGCATCAAAATGGTCTAAACTATGATCTATGGAAGGAAATGCTGATAACTGTTGCAAGAAAGGAAATCATGAAAGAATACTATTGTAGATAAAGAAGTGAGCATGATGAAGAAGTTCTGAAGCAAAGCAAAAGTAGACTATTAACCACTAAAAAGATGCAAACACTAGAAGTCCTATGAATGAGGAAAATCTGTGGTTTTGGGGTAGCAAGATGGTCTTTGCATCAAATCATGGTCCCAAAGGAAGGAAGAGAGGCCAAGGCACTATTGCTAGCATTTTTAATCTTGTTTTGATCACTTCTTAACCTGCTATAGAAATCACAAATTGAAGCAAACTACTGAATCATGAAAAGCAACGTATTCTTAACCATAAAAGAAATACATCTAACATCAACCTAATCTACAAACTGAAATAAAACATAGAAATACAAGTAAAGAGGAGCTCGGCTGCTTGCATTGGGCCCTAACCTAAAAGCTTCAACCCTATGAAGTAACTCAGTTGTAGCTCAGAAAGGGATCCGTCATTATTATTAAAACAATAACAAGCTTACATGAAACTATCTCAAAAATAATGAGCTCGAAGTTGGAGCAGAGTTTACATAAGAAAAAATACAACAAAATCTCACAAAAAATTTACACTAGTGAGGCCTTAGGCCTTTCTACTTATACAAATGAAGCTACCAACAACTTCCTTAAAATCAGGGAGGCTTGGCTCCCAAAACTCGAGATAATCATTATTCATCCTCGACTTGCTCGACTGCCTTCTAGTGCATGACTTGGCTGCTTGTACCCCACGCTGAATGAAGGGGAAGTCATAGTGAGGAGTAATAAATGAGGGTGATTCCCTACTGTAAGTCCTCTCCTTTTTCAACTTCGAGTTATTGCTGCCATTTGTCCATTGGATCCTTGACTTTGACCTCAAAATTCATCAATAGTCTACATTAAACACATGTTAGCCAACATGGCATCATAACTAACATAACTCACTCCATAAGCATAAATATAATTAGGAAATCATACAGTAAGCTAAGAGAATTGTTGATTTGACTAGGTTAGGAGGTAAAATGATCCCATATAATTACCCATTTATGAGGATCATTAGGATCCACTACTCCAAACGGAAAAGGAGATGCCAACCAAGGTCCAGACTGGGTGGATTTCCCCCATGTTGACACAATGATTTTCGAGGCTTCAACATTTCAGAACTAGAAGTAGGGCTTGACTATGAATGGAAAGTAAATCTAAATTAACATGTCATTCTAAGATTAAAGCACCCTCACCCTCACCTCCAACTTCTGGAAAGTCTTCCAAATCCCCTGATGCTAAGCGAGAAGTTGCACAGAAAATTATACAACCCATCGCTGAAATTCCAGAAAAGCCAAAACAATCTTCTTTTACTAAAGTCCCTTAAGTTCAATATTTGATTCATAAATTATAGGGTATTTCGCTATCTCAAGAAGAAGATGAGTTATCCCAGGATATTGTTACCTCTCAATTCACCCCATCTCAACTATTAACTAGAGCATAGAGAGAAAAGTTCAGAATTCCTTTGTTCAAATTTCCTCTGCCAAGCCACAAGAAAGCTAAGAAAACACCATCTGAATCTCACGGCAAGGTCCTATCATCATCTTCATTCATTCCATCTATACCCTCACAATATCAATCATCCACCTCACCACTCCAGATCGTGATTCACATAGGTATAGGAGCTACATCTTCCTCTACCCAATCACCTTCAAAATCTAATGCTACACCTTCCCCTACCCACATACCAGAAATTGCACAAAATCCTCCAATACCATGGACAAACCCAAGGGATGTTAGGATGGCTGGACTGTTACATCAACTACTAGCACACCCACATAAATGGCTACCAAAATTCAATCCTAATAATGGCCTATTAGCTGAAGAACATATAAAGTTTTTTGTGTTTTCCATTAACTTGAATGAAGTAGTGGGAGAAGACATAATTGTAATATTATTCCCATATACATTATAGGAAGCGGCAGGATCATGGTATTTTTTGTTACCATTAGGTTCTATTAACAGTTGGGATGATTTTCAAGAGCAATTTTTAACTAAATTTGGAGATGATAGATCTACAACTACCCTAATTAATGATCTCTCCAATTTGAAAGCCAAACCGAAAGAACCCATTAAGGACTTCAACTCTCGCTTCAATAAATTATTGAATATGATACCAATGGCATCTAAGCCTAGCGATGAGGTCCAAAATGAGTGGTGCATATATGCTCTACCATCAAACACAACTATCTTCATTTTTAGAGCTACCAAACCAACTTTGGCATAAAATATGAAAGAGGGAATAGTTGTGGAAAAACACATTCTAGTTGTGGAAAAGAAAAATACACTAGAATAATGGAAATCTAAGAAAGAAAACTTTAGGGATGACTCTAAGAAGAATCCACCAAAAGACCCTTTTGACCTTGAAGGGTATACAAAATCCTCAAGACCATGTCTAATGAAATGGTTGATAGTAAAAAACAAGTAGCAGAGACTTGCTTATATTGGAAGGACCCACTCAACATCCTGTTATTATGTTTAATAGAATCATGGACCGAAGGTATCATTCATTAGTTTCATACAGGATTTTGTGGACGACATTATACTTGGAGAGCAATAGAATATAAGATATTAAGGGCAGGATTCTATTGGCCAACATTATTTTTACAAGTAAGAGGAAAGGTCAAAAGTTGTGTCCCTTGTCAAATGTTTGTTGGTAACCAAAAACTAGTAGCTCTTCCACTGATCCCAACAATAGTTTCAACACCTTTTCTCCAATGGGGATTATATTTTATTGGAGATATTCATCCTACTTCAATAAATTATCATAGGTGGATGCTCACTACAACAGATTACTTTACTAAATGGGTGGAAGAAATTCCAGTAAGAAATATGACTCACTTAGTAGTGATCAAATTATTGAAGAAAACATTTTCTATAGGTTTGGTTTCCCGACCCAAATTGATACTAACAATTACACAACATTTTCAATTGTCAAAATGATTGAGTTCTTCTAGAAATATCAGATTCTACTACATCATTCAACTCCATATTATCCTCAAGATAATGGTATTATAGAATCATCCGATAAAAGTTTGGTAAAGGTTATGAGAAAAACTTTAGCAGATCATAAAAATAGTTGGGACACTCATCTAATTTATGCAGTTTGGGAAAACATGATTACTCCAAACAGATCTATTGGAAAATCTCCTTTTCAGTTAGCTTATGGGAAAGATGTAATTTTCCCTACCAATTTGGCATTCCCTATTTTAAATTTGTTGTACGATTGAACTGATGAACCTGATGATTGTTCAAGGAGGATAAATCAAATCATTGAACTGAATTAGAACATAGATGAAGTTCAATACAAATTGAAAAAGTATCAGAATAAGATGAAGAGCCTTTTCACAGAAGAGCCCAGGAAAGGGACTTCAAGGAGGGTGATCTAGTTATAAGATGGGATTCCAAAAGAGAGGACGAAGGAAAACATGGCAAGTTTGAGAACCTATGGTTTGGACCTCTAGCTATTTCTAAAGTAAAGGGAAACATAAATTTTGTGCTACAAAATCTTGAGGGAATACATTCCACTTATCCTGTTAATGGAAGGTTTCTCAAACATTACATTCAGTACTGAGAAGTTGAAGTAGATTTCATTAGCACCATTGTAAAAATTCTAGTTTATTTCACTTTTCAAAATGTCAGTGTGAAATTTTCATGGCAAATACTCTGTAGCCTGAGGAGAAGGCACATGGATCTACAAGTTCTCTACATTCTATAGGAGAATGTAGTCCCCAGCTGGATCCAATGCTATAACATTCTTGTTTTTTATAAGTTAGATATTAGAGAAAAAATCAAAATGCCATATAAAAAATGATAATTTAGGATATGGACCAAACAGAAGATGGAAAATAAAAATATTAGAAGTAATTATTATTGTAGGTCCATATCAAATAAAATGGTAGATTAGTTTCTCTAAAAATGAAGGCAAAATGAAAATGATAGATAAACAATAAAAGAAAAATATTTTCTTTAGAAAATAAATTAAGTTTGCTAGCTCAAATGCAACTTTGGAAAATGTACTTTTGATTAATAATGCTTACGTTCTTTAATTATGATATAATTGTTGTAATAAATCTTGATGACATTATAAAATAAGTGACAAATGAAACTTTGGTCATATTGGAAGAAACAAAAAAACAACACGTTGAGTGCCGATAACCAATGCACTCTTTTCAATGAGGATCCTTCACTCTTCCGAGATCAATGGTGGTGGAAGCCTTTCGGCCCCCCCTTGGTCATTTCTTGTTAACGAGAGGGGGTGGGGTCCTAAAAGAAGTTTTCATGGATGCCACTTTTTGAAATGTGGCACCTCCAAAATGTTTCGAACCCCCAAGGCCCGAAACGACAAACCATTGTGACCCCCCCACCGGAAATCCATTTCCGGCTTTCTTCCATCCCATCTTTGACTTCTCTTACGCCTTGTGCATCCATTATTATCCGTCCAATAACAAACCTCCATGTCATCCATCCATTTCCACTTACCAATTCACTGCCCGTAGCGTCATAATATCATTTCCCATACACTCTAAAGCCATTGCTGTGCCTGATGATCAGTTTAAACAGTCATTAAGCATTAATTCTCATTTCCCCTAAAAATTGAGTGCCTACGACTAGATCAAAATAGTTAATTGAGCCAAAATGAACCTATAAATCCTCCATGGCAACAATCTTTGCCACTTTTTGCTTCCGTCCATAAACCAAAAGCACTAGTTTGTCTCTCTATGTATTTTCTCCAATATTATCAATTTTAGGTTAAAAACAACTTCTGAGTTTCCTCTGAGGTAGTGATGGCTCCGAAAGCAAAGATACAGAAGAATACTAAAGAAGGAAATCCCTACACAGTCTCCCTTGATCTGGACCATATGCCACTTGTAGAATACCATTTCATGATCATTGACTGCGAATGTGAATTTTATTTCTATGAATTACATTCATGGTTAAAACTGAAATATTCTGATCAAGAGGATTCCCTTCACTTCTAGGAGACTCTTCTACCATTGTTTTGTTTTCCTAAGACCCATTAATGTCTTGATCTAAACTCTTGGTGTTAAGCTAGGTATGACCCTATGAAAAGAACATTAATGACTCAGGATGGAAAAATCCTAATTACGGTCAATGCTCAGAGCGTAAACCAGATGCTAATGATACCTTCATCTGATTCCCTTGCCATTTCCCACCTGCAACTCTCATGGACCTCTACAATAAACTCACCTTCCCACAGAGATCTCTCATATTGAACTTTTCCTACCTAAAGATGCTGAATTACGTAAGAGAAATCCTGCATATTCATCATCCATGTTCCCTAAAGCTACTAGACATATTATCTCTCTCTTATTATACTTCCTACGTTATGAAAATAACCAAAAATGTGATGAACCCATCCTTAGGTTGTTTTCTATATTTAGCAAAGACTATCAACCTTCCTTCATGTATAGTTATAGCCACTTTCTGGATGGTAATATACATGAACAATTTATTAATTTGACAACACAAGGAGTATTGAGGTATAGTTCAGTTATCATTCATCTAATTGTGTTTCAATACAAAGATCTATTGCCTATTCATCTCAATAGACAAGATGAGTAAGGAGTGAATAAATTAGTGATCCAGTGGACAAATCTAGTAAGAGAAGGATCACTAAATTTTATATTCTCCCATTTCATTGATTCCTTCATATAACCAGTTATCCAATAACTCGATAGCGAGGAAGAGCCTGAAATTGGAGAAGAAATTAAAAAGACACTACACCTATTAGAGCAAGTCAAGATTGGTGACTACTACCTATACCAGAATTACATTGAGATCAGGATCTATGGCAGTGAGTTGGCTCCATACAAACTACCTAAGTATGTGGCAATGATAATATTCTCACTAGAATACATCAGGGAAATGATAAATATTGATGAAGTCCATTTTGTCTCAGTAAAGAAGAAATCACAGTTTAAACTCAAAGCCAAAGTAGGGAGTTTTATCTGTTACACTAGGTCTATAGGTACATAAGTAGATAGATTGCTAAAGAACATGAACCTCCAACCAAGATTCACATGGTCTTGTGATCCTTTTGGGATTATTTCAGCTCTCAGAGTGCAATTGAAGGGACAATGTTACAACCATACTCGCAGGCCAGAATTGGAGAAGTTCATGAACCAGGAGAAACGGTCTAAAGGTACTCTCATAGAAGTTGATGAACATGTTGTATCAAATCCTTAGACAAAAACTCTAGCTACATAGAGCACTCAGCATAAAAGAGGTAGAGAAGAAACTCAGTCAGCCACAAAACCAGGTAAAGAGTATTATATCTTGCAAAAGAACGTGAAAATCGGGCTTTCAATGTCATCAAGAAGCAAGCCACCACATATAATTTATCTTGGATAATTGGAATATGTTTCATCAGCAGGGACCACTGATCCCAAGCCTCCCTCCATTTCTTCGACTCCTTCTAAAACTAAACCTATGGAGATTATCCAATCAGCTGAGACCAACTCCGTAGGGGATACTAATATTTTCTCAACATTTTTGGACATGAAGAAAAATAATGAAAGTCTTAAATCTCAAGTTTACTATTAGTTCTGGAAACAGGCATCCACTTCTCAACATAGGCTTCTCTCTCCCTTCAAGAGTGAAAGAGGAAGGATGCAAATGGCATTTTTGCAAGCTCAAATTCCATTTCCTAAATCCACAAAAAACTACAAGAATACCATCTTCTCATTGGATGTAAACCATAAACATCTGATTGATCAAATGGATTTGCATACGCAATCAGGTGAGATTCTATTTTCATCAATGACCACATCTGCCATGAATCTTTCCAAGTTTAGAACTAATTTGTCCAATGTAGAGTCACAACTTAAGATTGAAAAGCTATCATCCTTGTCTAAGGATAAGAAATGAAAATATTTAGAAGATATCATTATCAAGATTGGATATGATACCCATGACTGTAAAGTTATTGAACAGATACTACAAAAGAAGAAGTTGAGATTATAGCCTTGAAGAAACAATTGAAGTTTCATTCAACTGAGGATCCACAGACTAAAGAAATGGTAGAAAATGAACAACAGAGGGAGGAGATGTTAAAGATGATTATTGAAAAAAGCATACAGATCAAGAAAATGGAGTAGATAGACCAACTACTCAAGAGAAAAGAGACAGCACGTCTTGTTGTGACCACAACGACACCAATTCCAATGACAAGCATAGATTTAAGTTCATCTCTTACTGACATTGCCTCGTCTTCAGCTACAGGTGAAAAAAAAAGGATATCACAGGAGCTACAAGCACATAAACAACAAAGTGAGAAAATACTGTAGACGTTCCAAGCCCTGATGTCACAAAAGGTAAAAAATGATACCTTCTATGTAGAAGAATTGCCTAAATCACATAGGTTAGAGCTCAAGGTTAAATAGTTAGAAAGAAAAACTCTAATGGTAGACACTTTTGCCCAAGCCAAAGAAGATATATGGTTAGATATTAGCCACTATATCACATAAGTATGGCCATCAATACAAACCATTTTTGAGCAACAAGAACTAATTGTTAAATGCAGAGAAGAGATAGAGACCCAGAAGGTAACATTGGGCACAAAACCCAAAGAAGCATCAGGAATGATCAAGGTATTGAATTCTAAGACTAGGAAACAGTTACAAGAGATGAACATTCCAGACATGACACCTACTATTTTGGAAATTAAGAAATTCCTACTAAAGAAGAATCTCTTAACTCAGATAAAAAAAAAAGTGTGATGCATTGAAAAATACAGTCAGGAGGTTTCACTCTAAATTCATCATATTACATAAGAAAGGTTTACTAGAGATAGTATCATGAAATGATTAGCTAGTAAAATTGGAGGATTACTGTGAAAGGATTTGTACCATTGTAGTAGACAGCAGTCAATTTGCAGGGACAAAAAGGAATATTACTGGCAAGGATTTTATGGAAGCTTGAAGCTTAGACCTCTCCATTAAATATGAAATTGGTCATATTTTTCTCACCAAACCCAATTTTGAGAGATATACCAATGTTGATGAGATACTTAGAAGGATGGTAAATCTCGATATATCTAGTGAGGAAAGGTGAGATCAATTTTGTGAAACAATTGGTTAATTTTTTATTCCAACAGGAAGACAACAACAACATATTTTGAAGGAACAATCATCAACAATTTCCTATCTAATCGGGACACATCATGCAACAATTTTTCTTTTCCTATCTTCTTTCAAGCTATCTTGTAATTAGTTTAGGATATTTTGTTTAGAACTTGGATAAATAACTCTCTTCTATGAGTTATTAAAGGTGGTGCCCTTCATGAGAAATTTTGTAAAACCATTTATATACAAGATATTTCTAGATCACTGATAATAAAGAAAAGGGTTCTGAATTTTGTCTCATACAATTTCATTTTCTTCTATAAGTTTTTCATGTTTTCCATTTATTATGTTTATTCTGCATATGTTTAGGTTTTACAGAGATATCAGGTGAGAGTAAATGTGTTACAATTATTATTAAAATTCCTTTATGAAGTTATTATCATAAAGAGACTTAAATATTGGGCCATCTATCTAAAAAGCTCCCTCTAAATCATAAGATTGTCAGCTTCTTATGTAATCTTAAGCATAGTTTTCTTATTTATGATAATTTATCTTTTTGTCTGAAATCTAAATGAATCATACCTCCTTACTATTCTTTCTAAACGCCTTATAAATTCAAATCACTATGTGAAGTCAAATAACATCCCTTTGATTATCTATTAGAACAATCTAAAAGAGTTAATACATCATTCTTACAGTTTTTTCTATGTATTGGTTATCCATAAAAACCGAAACCAAAACCCCTAAAACAAATATCTTAGATGCTCTAGTATGATCAATTGACCATTATCATCTCATAGGAACAACAGGGCCCACAATATTTAGTAGCATGATGGATTAGCGATATTTGACATAGTGATTGCGAGAGTAACTATTGAAAACAAGTAGCAGTCAGTGCCAAAGTGATTGTTGCAAACTAGTAATAGTTAGATGCTAGGGAGAATAGTGTAGTGTTGATAGCAGAGAAGGTGGCTCAGTGCAGAGTTGGTAGAAAAAAAAAATTCTACAATGACAGTGTAACTAATGGTAGAAGTCAAAGACTTAGGAGACATATGCATCATAATTAATACAATTGATTCAATATTTTGGATGATTTTCAGTTGCAGTTGCAGAAACAACAAATAAGAGGAAATTGAAATGCATATGAAGAGTAGGCAGTATTATGGCAGTGTCAACATCAACAAAAATGTAACATCAAATTTGTGAAGTAGTTCATGGGAAGTGGCGGGACGTCACAATAGCCATACATCAGTAGCATGACAGGAGATGATATGGATACAGAGTGTTGTGGTAGGGTATGCACCACTAGAACACATTTCTTGCTAAGAGGGAGAGATAGTTTTTGTAGCATAAAATGTGTTATAGACACGAAATTTGTTGGAGATGCTAGAATACATGAGATCTCAAAAACCCATAAGTGTCTCAATAAGATTATTAATTGATTTTTAAATATTTCCTAAGTCCAAACTTAGGGAATATGGTTAATTAATCGGTATTAATTGAGATAAGGTGAGAATCATCTAAAAACTAACACGGATCAATCGAGAGATGATCTTATCCATTGATTAAGTTTTAATCTTGGTTGTTGGTGCTCCAACAAGGCACTACAAGAAGACATCGATGTGGTGATGGAGAACACACTTGAGTAGTTTGATGTCCTTGGCTAATCAGTTTCTTGAGTAGCAATATTCAGTTGTTGGAGAGAGAGCCAAAGATCAAAGTAGTGACTGAGGGGTAGAGATAGTGATCCAGATGAATTTTTTCTAGATCCGAAGAGGCAACACCAAGAGGGATGAGTTTTTCCACTGAGGAAGCACAGAGGATTGCACAATTGCTTTAGAGAGGGAAGTTCAATTTGCTGGGGAGAAAATTTGTTCTCAATTCTAGTGGCAAGGTAAAGGTTCAATAGGGTCAGAGAGATGATTTCCTTAGTAGGAAAAGGACGAATGACTTCATGAAATACGAATGAGAGGCTTGACGTCATAGACACTGCATAGTGCAGTGCAAAGGCTTTAGGAGGTCGAGATTTATGTAGGCAGGTTATGTCAGGATTTCTTGTGGAGGAAGAGTAATTCCCTTAAATAGTTTTTCATATATTTTCTTGTTGTGTATTTCTAGTTTTATGCCTCTAGATTGTACTTAGATTTTCACTGTTACATGATAATAAAAAACAACACTGTTGCAACGATTTTCCCAAGTTGGGTATTTTTGGGGACATTTGTCCAAAAGCAATTGTTTCATAGTTTTTGTGTGTGTGTTATCGTTTCTCAGTTTCCAACACATTATTTTTCCGTAGTTTTACTTTTTAAGGTTGCTGTGTTTATTTCGATATTTGTCATAGTAGATAAATTGTTAAATTAATTCAGAATTAGGAGAAATAATATGAGTTGTTAAAACAGGATTTCAATTGTGAAATTATCACACCATATATTTAATTTGTTTATAAAATATTATTGTTACATTGGAACAACCTTTATTTTTTAGGGCTCACACACCTTCGTATCATCCTTACACATCAACCTTTTAATCTACATTAATATTTGTTTGCACATCACACCACTTTAATAAACCTTTACACATCATTGTGATTTAATTAACCTTTAACAAATAGAAATAAATAATGACATGAATTCAACCTTAGCATTAATCAACCATTTTCACATCAACATAACACTTCAAATCAATCAACATAACTCATAAACATTTGAAAAAAATGCCAAGATTTCCAACAAGTAGGTGGTAAATGAGATCACGTGGATGGTGGAAAATTTGGGCAAGGTAATTTGGCACCATAATGTTAGCAATACCACCATGCTAAAAATTTGAACACTAGGTAGTGTTCATAAGCATTGTAACATGCCAGTATATTAAATAAAGAAATAAAATAGAATTAAGTTTCATTTTCAAGTCATAGGGATATTTCATGATGTTAGGCTCTATTTGTGGCATATTAAAGAGTACAAGATTTTCTAGAATAGATTGGCTTGATAATTAGTGGAACTATAACCATCCAGTGAAGTGTTTATCATGAAGACCCAAAGGATTAAACCTAAGAGAATATACTTGTACATAGGTCATTCCATAAATATTCATTTTATATGTTTAGATGGCTTTGAATATTTACCATAATTTTTTTGATCTAATCATATAGGAACTATGAATATATGATGCTTTTGAATTGAGGAAATTATAGATTGGCACTAATGGTGAAACCACATGGAATACGGTGATGGTATGGTTGTAAAGAAACCTATAAGGTATGAAGTGTATCCTACATAGCCACTTGTAGTGGTAATTAATGTCTTGATAATTTTTTTTATTCGAGGCATAATTCATGTTGTATTCAAAGAGTTATGACATTTGGGAATACTTTTAGTAATTCATAGTCATGAGGTTATGTGACTTTCCATAAGTAAATAGAGTGAATTTATAGTGTGGGTGTGGAGAATGATTTCATGAGGGTTACTATGGGATCCCACAACAACTATTATCTATTTAATTTAAATAAATTCTTTTTAAAGGAATGTAGATCATTTTCCTTGATACTAATTGATCAACCCAATAGTAAATAAAAAACGATCATATGAAATTAAGAGAAAAATAAATATGTGTGTATGTGTATAATTGATCTAATAGGCATAAAACGTTATTGAATAACACATGATAAGTAACCCCTTCATTTATTTTTCTCATAGAAAAGTCAAAGAATATAACTCAAGTGATCAATGTTTCATAACTAACATAACCTTCCATTAATAAAAAATAAAATTAATCTTACTTTGGAT
>APFE030492704.1:82595-100236 GCA_000404065.3 Pinus taeda | reverse complement strand
TGAAAATCACCCTTGAGTGACCTCAGTTAATTAATTATTGAATGAAGGTATTACAGACTCATGTGCTGGTGTGTGTCTATGTTATTTTATGCAACGGATCGATCAGATTGCAAAATACATAGAAACTAGAGAATGGAAAACAACAGAGAAACACAATAAGCAAATATAAGAACACAACAAATTAATAAGGAGTTCACCCTATCCTCTAGGGCTATGTCTTTGGTGAAGCTTTCAATGGTGCCCTTCTTTTATTATGTCTTTAAAGAAGAGAATTACAATGAGGAGCTCAAATTGAGTCTCCTAAAACAGAACAATGTTTGGTAGGGTCGTTCTTTGATCCCCGAAGCCACTAGAGTACACAGGTTCTTTTCCTTACCAGAACTTGACCTTTCTGGTCTTTAATGGGAGGAGCCAAATATGGTACTCGATTCTCGACAGATCCCCTCAGGGATGGCTTGAACCTCTCAAGCTCTCTAGTGCTCAACGCTGCCTGTGGTCAGCTCGACCCTCTATTTTTATGCTTTTTGCTTCACTATCTCTTCTTTTATCTATCTTCGTCTTCTTCTCTTTGGTTTCTCCTCTTGATGTTCTCTTTGTTCTCTGTCTCTATTCATGGCTTTAAAGCCAATTGATCTCATGACTGCTCAATTCCCCTTCCACCTCCGCCGGACTGCCTGCTGTTGTTCACTTGGAATTCCCTATCTTTGCGTCATGGTCATCGACTCATAGAGAGTGGCCACTTGCCCTCTCACGAAATATGCCAGCTCTTCCTCGCCAGTTCGGTTCTTCGGTTACATTGGGAAATGACTCATCTGCCACCTCAGCAGTCAAATCAAACCTCAAATCCTTATAGGTCATGTCTTAGTCCCCTGTCAAATTCGGTTCTTTCATCAGGCGTATTCTCAGATGTTAGACCTGGAGCCCCCAGATCCAACATCATTCAGTCATTTCTTGCGGTGGACTTGCTCGACCGTTAGCATGTGATGAGCGACATTTTTCTCTCTCCTCCGCCTGTCATGTGTCAGGCACTGAATGGAATCGCTAGCTTTCATCCAAATCCAATTACCACCCAAGGGTACCCCTGATATACTGTCGGTTATGGAGAGCGGGTCCTACCTTTCGCCTTAGCACTTTCCCCATGGTTTTCATGGCTTCCATGCAACCGAGCACTTCAGGGCCTTTCCTTCTCGAGGCATTTTTTCCAGTGATGCGTGTGCTAATCATGCATTAGAAACTACCTCCTTTTCCCAATCCAGGTTTCCCAAGTGCCAGTTTTTCCTCCTGTGTAGTCTCCATGGGCCTCAGTCAGAGTGCTTTGACTGAAGTCCTCGTCGTTCCTCACTAGCTGCCAACTGCCACTGTTCAAAGGTTTTCCTGATCGCTCAGTGCTCTTGAATTTGAAGTTTTGTCTTGATTTGATATAGTCATGGTGCTTTGATTATTCTTCATGGATCCAAGTTGGATCACAACCATCCCACTGAAAAAGCTTTTGGACCACCAAAAGATGGTTTTCAAGCATTGACTAAGTGAGGGTACTGTTGTCTCACTTATCCAATCTCAATCCACTTTGTACTACTCGACTTTGAACCCTTGAGCCCTACTCTGAGGTACTGAACATCTCGTCTACATGTTGTCCTCACCTTCCTGTCTAGAACTATGTCTTCCTGCAATTCATTAAGATATTTAGGTAGCAGGTCATCAATAGAAGACAATTGACTCTACTCTTCGGGATCCTCAATTAGTGAGGGTTCAAACAATCTCAACCAATCTACATTTACAACTGAGTAGATGTGCATGTAAGTTGGTAGATCAAGGCGAAAAGCATTTTCACCAATCTTCCCAAGTATTTTGAAAGGTCCATACCTGATTGGATTTAGCTTTTCACCTTCACCTTGCATCCTATCCTTGCTGATATACAACCATACTTGGTCACCAACTTGGAAACTATGCTCCATACAATGCTTGTCATGCCTATCCTTGTATTTGGCTTGGTTCTTTTCCATCTGTTCCTGTACTACCTAGTGGATCTCCTGGATTTTTTCAATTAACCTAGTTGCCCTGTCCACATCACTGTGTTTATCAATTGTGGTATCATTACCAAAGACAAAATCCAAGGAGACCTTGGTCTGAAACTAAAGAAGGTCTCAAAAGGAGATCTTTGTGTAGAAGAATTTTTTACTCTGTTGTAAGCATGTTGCACATAACACAAATGTTCATCCCAAAGCTTAGGATGTTTGTTGCAATATCCTCTGAGTAGCTAGATCACTATCCTGTTAACTACTTCTGTCTGGACGTCAGTTTGTGCATGAAAATTTGTGCTTTTCTTCAGCTTAGTGTCCATCAGTTTCCACTGACTTGACCAAAACTTTCCCACAAATCAGGTGTCTCGATCAGATGCTGTGGAAGTGGGTAATCCAAAATGAACCCATACATGTTCAAAGAATAGTTTTGCAGTTTGTTTAGTTGTAATCTGTTTATTACAAGGTATCAAAATACACATTTTTAATGAACCTATCCACAACGACATATAGATAATCATGAACTTTCCTAGATTTATGCAGTCCTCCAACAAAATCCATGGAAACACTTTCCCAAGGGTGAGAAGGTACTAGTAATGCAATGTACAAGCCTAGTTTTCTATTGTTGGGCTTACTTTTAGCACACATATACACCCTCTTACATATCTAGAAACTGTCTCATTCATTTTTGGCCAATAACAAAATCTTTGTAGTTGTGCAACTGTTTTACTTACCCCAAAGTGACCTAATATCAGAGAAGTGTGTGTTTCTCTAATTATCTTTACTCTCTTAGTTTGTGGAATGCATAGTTTCCCACAATGGTATAAGAGTCGGTCCTTTACATGATAATCCAATTCATCTACCCATTTGACTTGACTCAAAGTTGCATATACATCTTTAAAGTCTATATCTTGAGCATATTGTTCAATGTACTTTCATGTAGCACAAAATTATGCTGAAGTATAGTAGATGCATCTATAATGGGTCTAGATAACATGTCTGTGACTTTATTATGTATGCCCTTTTTATATATGATGACTAAATGAAATTGTTGTAGAAAACCCATCCATCTGTAGTGTTTTGATTGCTGCAACTTAGTTTGGGAGTGTAGATATTGAAGTGGTTGATGCTCAGTATGTACTACTGTCTCTTTGCCCATTAAGTAATGTTTCCACTTTTTCACACTCTCAACTAATGCATATAATTCTTTATCATATGTAGGATAGTTAATTGCTACATGATTAAAAGTATCTTTATGATAACATATGGGTTTACCGTGTTGTGTCAACACTAATTCCATGGCATAATCACTAGCGTCTATTTGGATCTCAAATGGTCTTTGCAGATTAGGCAGTGCTAGTATAGGTTCTGTACTAATATTTTCTTTCAAGGTGTCGAAGGCTTTCCGATCTTTGCCTCCCCACTGAAACACCTTGTTCAATCCCGTTAAATCATGTAAGGGAGCTGCAATTGAGGAAACGTTAGAAATGAACTTCCTCCAATATTGTGTTGCCCCTAATAAGCTTCTCACTTCTGCAGCAGACTTGGGTTTAGGCCAGTTTACAATTAATGCCTCCTTAGAGGGATCTATCTTCAATTCACCACCCCCTACTATATGACCCAAATAATTTAGAGATATTTTGCCAAATTCACATTTTGAGAGTTTAACATGAATTTTTTCTCTTTTTGAAACATCTAGTGTTTGCTTAACATGCTTTAAGTGTTCTTCATGGGATGTTTCACTAAAAATCAGGATATCATCCCGATTCACAATAACAAAATCATCAAGAAAAGGTCTGAGTACATCATTCATTAATCTCATGAAAGTAGCAGGAGCATTAGTTAAGCCAAAAGGTATAACCAGCCACTCATACAATCCCTGCTTTGTTTTGAAAGCAGTCTTCCATGCATCTTCTTCTGCCACTCTGACCTTATGGTATCCATTGTGCAAGTCTAGCTTGGTGGAATAAACAACTTCCTTGAATTGATCTAAAAGATCATCTATGCGAGGAAGGGGATAACGATTTTTGATTCTTATCTTATTCAATGCTCGGTAATCAATGCAAATTCTCCACAAGCCATCTTTCTTTCTTACCAAAATGATTGGTGACCCACATCGTGATGTGCTAGGCCTGATGAACCCCTTCTCGAGCAAATCCTGCACCTACTTCTTGATATCAACATTCTCTAAAGCAGACAACCTATAAATTCCAATGTTAGGCAAAGGAGCATCTTGCTACAAAATAATATCATGTACTATTTCCTTTTTGGGTGGCAGACCTTTAGGTTCTTGAAACAAGATATCATACTCTAAAACAACATTTTCTAAATCAGCTTGATGTTTAGCGTTACAACCCTCAAAATACATTGGTTTTATCAGGTTTCTTTTCCTTTACAACCATCAGAAATAATTGTTTGCATGAATTTATCATTCTTTTCATTTCCCTAAGTTTATGAGAGTATAATTATTCTTGAGCTTATGAGCTCTTACAAAGTATTCGATTCCATGTTTAACAAGAAGATACTTGTTCTTAGCTCTATGGAAAATAGTTTTTGTATCATACAAGTAAGGACTTCCTAAAACAATTCCACATGTATCCAAAGGAATTATGTCTAACTCAACCTCATCTACAAATGTTGACCCAAAACGAAACTTGAGTTTGCACTGTCTAGTCACTTGTATCTGTGCTTTATCATTCAACCATCCTAATGGGTATGGTTTCTTGTGAGGTGTAGTTGCTAATCCCAATTTCTTTACAATTGCTTCAGAAATTAGATTTGGTTGTGAGCCACTATCAAACAAAGTATCAATCTTTTGATTTTTGGAAATAACTCGAATATGGAAAAGCTTATGTCTTTTTCTCTCATTTTCTTCATCAGTAATAGATTGTACAGAATTACTAGTAGATTCTTCAGAATTCTTACCTTTTATACCTATGGCTGCAATGGTTGTTTCATCTCCCGAGTCTAACCCCAAATCTTTCTGAATAGCTGCAACAGTCTTATTCTTCTTGCCCTCGAATTTCTCAGGTCTCAGATCTTGATGCAGAATCCAAAACTGCTCATCATCACGCCCATCCTTTTTACAGTGAGTGCATGAAGCTTTGCCTTTTTGTGTAGTGTTAGCCTTCATTGCTTTCCACTTTTGCTTTCTTTTTCTCCTTTCTCTTGCTTGCAGTGGGTTGGGATGGTCCCCCAACTTCTAGATTTCCACTCTTTTATCTAGCTTCTAAATGAGTAGCTTGTACATGTACCTCATCTATACTAGTGGGATAAACATGAGGATGGTATGCCTCATGTAGCTGTGTAGACCAGCAATTTAGTTCAACAAAGTCTCTTGTGAGTCTAATGAGATTCCTAGAATCAATGCTCTTTTTCTAACTTCTTGAGTGTACCCTTGCACACTTTTCCCTTTCAACTGTCAAAGATTCTGCCAACTCATCATGGCTTGTTGCATGTAGGCCAATGGATAGAACTTCTTTTTAATTGCAGACACAAATTCACTCCAAACAGAGATAGTCTTACCATGTCTTTTCATGTCAGCTTAGGTTTTGCCTTCCCACCAAACCAAGGCAATGCCTCCAAGGCGTAGTCTTGCCAACTGAATCTTTCTCTTATCTGAGTCGATGTTCTGCACTCTACAATACACATCAACTTATCTAATCCAATTGTCCAACTTCTTGCATTTAACTCTCCATCATATATAGGCAAATCAAATTTAACATCTAGCTTGATCAAAGATGCTTTCTTATTATGTACAGGGCTATTAGGAGGTGCAAGAAAGCTTTCCTCTTTCCCTTTTCCTTTTGACAGGTCATGGAAATGTGATTCATCTTCTCCTTTGTCTTGTTTAGAGCCCGATGAATCTTCATCCTTGTGTTTTCTAAAGTCCTTATACATCTCTTCTACCATGGACTTTATGGCTAGGAAACGTTCTATGAATTTAGGGTCTAGACCCATAGAACCTTCCTCTGACATTGTCTTTCGAGGACAAACTCTTCCAATTTTAGGATTAGTTTCGACCAACTCTCCTTCTCCTAATTTGAGCTTTGATCTAGTGAGCATTCAACAGCTAAACCAACAAAAGCTTGTCTAACCTTAAAAACCTAGAGTACCAAATCTGAAAATCACCCTTGAGTGACCTCAGTTAATTAATTATTGAATGAAGGTATTACAAACTCATCTGCTGTATCTATGTTATTTTAGGCAATGTATCGATCAGATTGCAAAATACACAGACATTAGAGAATGGAAAATAGCAGAGAAACATAGTAAGAAAATATAAGAACATAACAAATTAATAAGGAGTTCACCTTATCCTCCAAGTCTACGTCTTCGGTCTAGATTTCAGTGGTTCCCTTCTTATATTGTGTATTTAAAGCAGAGAATTACTATGAGGAGCTCAAATTGAGTCTCCTAAAACAGAACAATGTTTGGTAGGGTGGTTTTGGGATCCCCCAAGCCACTAGAGTACACAGACACTTTTCCTTACCAGAACTTGATCTTTCTAGTCTTTAATGGGAGGAGCCCAATATGGTACTCGATTCCTAATAGATATCCTCAGGGATGGCTTGAACCTCTCAAGCTCTCTAGTGCTTGACACTACCTGTCATCAGCTCGACCCTCTGTCTTTCTGCTTTTTGTTTCACTATCTCTTCTTTTCTCTATCTTCGTCTTCTTCTCTTTGGTTTTTCCTCTTGGTGTTCTCTCTATCTCTGTTCATGGCTTTAAAGCCAATCGATCTCATGACTACTTGATTCCCCTTCCACCTCCATCAGATTGCCTGCTGTTGTTCACTTGGAATTCCCTATCTGTACGTCATGGTCATTGGCTCACAGGGAGTGGCCACTTCTCTTTTCACGAACTGCACAAGCTCTTCCTCGTCGGTTCGGTTCTTCGGTTATGTCGGGAGATGACTCATATGCTACCTTAGCAGTGAAATTGGACCTCAAATCCTTATAGATTACGACTTAGTCCCCTGTCAAATCTGGTTCTTTCATTAGGAGCATTCTTAGCCGTTAGATCCAGAGCCCTCAATCCAACGACATTCGCTCATTTCGTGTGGTTGACTTGCTCGACCGTTAACATGTGATGAGCGGTAGTTTTCTCTCTCCTGTACCTACCATGCATCGGGTGCTGAATGGAATCGCTAGATTTCAGCCAAATCTGCTTACCGCCCAAGGGTGCCCCCGATATACTGTCGGTTTTGGAGTGCTAGTCCCGCCTTTTTCCTTACCGCTTTCCCCACGGTTTTCCCAGCTTCCGTGCGACTGAGCACTTCGGGGCCTTTCCTTTTCAAGGGGTTTTTCCCAGCGATGTGTGATTACGCTAATCGTGCATCAGGAATTGCCTCCTTTTCCCAATCGAGGCTTCCCAAGTGCCTATTTCACCTCTTACACAGTCTCCATGGGCCTCAGTCAAAGCACTTTGAGTGAGGTCCTCATTGTTCCTCACTGGCTGCCAACTGCCACTGCTAAGAGGTTTTCTCGATCACTCTGTGCTCTTGAATTTGATGTTTTGTCTTGATTTGTTACAGTAATGGTGCTTCGGTTATTCTTCATGGATCCAATTCGGATCAGTAAGTTGTTGGGTTGTTATCCATTCAGTACCAAACACATACCTACTAGAGAGAGCATGTACGGAAGCAATGAACCATGAGAATCCTCATAATACGTAGTTATAGTGTGAATTTATTCGTGATGCAAGAAAATTAGAACTCTACTAAACAATGAGGAACACTACCCCTTTTCCAACCAAATTGTTCTACAGTAGGTGATTATAGATACTAGCCTAAAAAACCATGAGTAACATTACCTCTATTCCAAAAGTATTATCCTACACAAGGTGATTATCTATACGATCCTTATATCCACTGTAGTTGTGGAATTAAATATTGCATGTGTGAGATGTCTTATTCATTGGCATGCTCAAAATTTAAGGGTTAAGGACAACAAACAAACGTATCGAAAATTAGGTCTAACCTACCAAGTTAACGGGGGCACTTGCGGGTAGGCATTGAAAAAGAACCAAAAGATTGACTTATTATAATGAAATAATGTCACTTTTAAGGTCCCTTTGTTTTTATTACTTTTTATTTTTGTTTAAAAAAAATCCATCTCAAGTAAACAACATTTTAAAATCAAAAGCTGTATTCTTCATTATATCTTATGCTACATCATAATTTTAATATTCAATATTTATTGTCTTAATATTTATTAAAATTTTGAAATTAAATATTTGTATAACCTTATTTATTTTTTAAAGCAAAGAAGGTTTTGTCCAATCTCACCCCTCTCTTGATAATCGAAGAAAAACATAAACTCAACAATATTCCACTCGAAAACTATTTTTGTGTTGATAAATTATCATGTCACTATATTTTTATTTTAATATTATATTAAAAACCAACCTAGATCCATCTTAAATCTAGATCTACCAAGAGTCCAAAGCGATCAACTCTGTTTTCACTTTAACAAATGTTTGCATCTCAAGAAATTTGATCCCTCTGGTGGTTGGTAGATCTCAAGTTAATATGAATATAGAGTGGTTTAATTATTAATTATAATTAACTATAAATATAATTATTATATTTTGTTCTTTATTTTATTAATTTTATTTTTACGTCAAAATGTTAAATATTATGATAATTCTAAGCTATTTGAATCAAATTTTTACTTTGAAGTTAAGTTTACTTATGAACCTCAATTATAAATATTTTTTTTAATAAAAAGTGGATTAGATGACGAGCAGAAATCTTGGATAAAATATATTTGTTACAACTTAAAAGGATTTTTATTTTATTTTAAGTGATTAAAGAATGTATTCACATTATGCATACATACACATTTCATCATTCAATGATAGAAGCAAAATATTCAAAAGGACATAGGGGCACTAACGAAAGCCATCATTTTCTACAACTAATTAAATATATAAATACAACATCAAACTAAGATACATCTAGGCTAATTTATTTTCCTCTTAAATAGGTTGTATTCATCATAACCCCAAGGGATAGCTCAAATGGTCGAGTTCCCGTTGCTAAGTACCTTGCCAATTGGGAGGTCACGGGGTCAAATCTCCTCGACGCCCTTGGGGCCAGGCTTAGCATAGAAAAAGCCGACGAGCAGTTCCCTTCGGGGAACTGCCGTGATTCGTTCCTGTGGATGTAGCGGCCAGTTGCAGGCCATGAACCACAATAGAAAAAAAAAAAAAAAAAAAAAAAAAAAAAAAAAAAAAAAAAAAAAAAAAAAAAAAGAAGAAAAAAAAGTTGTATTCATCATGAATACCATTGGTTAGTACCATGGATTCTTAATACCATGGGAAATTTTTATTTATTTTTACTAAAATTTTATAGGCCAGTTTATTTCCCTCTTAAATAGGTTAGTTTCCACATGAATACATGTGTCAATACCATGGTTTATTTTTTGCTTGTTTGTCAAGTTATATGTGATTCTCCACGCTTGACCTATGGCTTGAGGAGTCATGATGTAGGGTCATCTAAGCTCTATGCTATCAAAGTCACCCAGGTATTGCACCCTAGCTAAGGGCCAACCCTTAGCTAACTACATTTTTAGCATGTCTCCTCCCCCTAACGCAGGGTACATAACCTAGGGCCCAAACACAGGGTACATCTAAGCTATCAAAGTCAGCCAGGGATTTCACCCTTGCCCAACCCTTCATTGACTATATTTTTTTAGCATGTCTTCCGCCCCCCCCCCCCCCAACACAGGGTACATCACCCAAGGCCCAAACGCAGGGTACATCTATGTCGTCAAAGTTAGCCAAAGATTGCACCCTAGCCCAAGCCTCAGCTAACTATATTTTTTTAGCATGTCTTCTCCCCCTAACATAGGATACATCACCCAGGACCCTAACACGGGGTACATCTAAGCCGTCAAAGTTACCTAGGGATTCCACCCTGGCCAAGCCGTTAACTGACTAGATTTTTTAGCATGTTTTCTCCCCCCAGCCCTTAGCTGACTATAGTTTTTAGCATGTATGCTCCCCCAGCCATTACCTGATTAGATTTTTGAGCTTGTCAGCTCCCCCTAACATAGGTTACAACAACCCCCCGTGAGGTTTGATCCGGGGTCACCTTGATGACAAGGCCCAACCTGAACCGATTGTGCTAGTGAGACTTGACCAATACCATAGATTCTTAATACCATGGGTCATTTTTTTTCTTATTTAATTTTTATAGGGTTAATTTTATTTTGTTATTTTTAGTTACATATGTCTACCGTATCACTAAATTAACTAGTTTACTTTAATGATTAGTTTATTTTACTTATTTTTATTTTATTTTTATTTTTATGTAGATTGAATGAGTCATGTTAAACAAGAGATGATAGGACAATGTTATAGACATTTTTGGGAACTTCAACCCCAATCATAAATGTCCATAAACTTATGGCTCTTAAGTCCCTAAAAGTGTTGCTTCACTGCCTAAAGGAACAAGTTCAACTGATTACATCATCTCCCAGAAGTTCTCCGCTGAAAACTGCTCAGAAATGGTCAAAACTGGACCATACTAAAAGCTCAATGCAGAGGGTGCGATGCATATCACCTTCCCAATGTACAGGGTGTGATGCATACTGATTTGCTCCTCTCTAGGGTGTGATGGTCCGGAATGGACAAATGGCAGGGACAAAAATGTGAGGTGGAAGATCATGGGATCTTCCAGAAGCTTCCCCTCTGACACTTGCCACTCCATTTTCGACCAAGGATGAGTACGAGATCATCATTCTCCAAGTGGAAGCAGGAACTATCAGAGAGAGGATATTAATCAAGATCCCAAAAGATGACTCACCTCTTTGTAATAATCTATATATGGATCCCTCATCACAGAGATCCAGGGGCTGGAATTTTGTATCTTAGAGAGAAGTGTTGTTGGTATTCTGGGGTACATTATCAGTGTTGGGTGATCTAGCTTTTCTTGAGGTGAAGAAGGGCTTCTTAGCTAGAGGATGATGCTAGGTCAGAGCACATGGTTGTAATCTTCTAGCTAGTTTTCATCTGAATAAAGTTATTCTTGTTTCCTTCCATATTCTTGTGTACTTGTTTATATATGATTTTATATGGTTAATGCACATCTGATCTTGCATTATTTATGAATTTAGATCCTTGTTTCTTGCATAGTAGTATGTTGTTGTGATTCCACATGTCCTTTTGAAGCTGAGAAAACAAAGAAGAAGTGGAAAAACTCTATCAAGAAGGAGAGGAAATCGGGCGCAAGGCTCAGGTTGGCCCTCTTGGTTCTCCTCTCATCTATTTTCATAAAAGGAATCAATAGTAGACTTTGATTGTTTGTTTCTAAGATAGCCACCCATATTAGTGGGAATAGCAGCATCTGAGTGGACACTATTCCTGTATAACAAAATGGTGACTCCGCCAGGGAGTGACTAGATTACTTGTTAGCCTATCTATCCTTGTTTCTTTTATAAACATACAGATGGAGCCTGAAGTCAAGCCAGCTAGCCTTCGAACTGAATTTTCCATACAAATGCAAAGTAGATCAATGCTGCTTCAGTCAATTTTTGTTTTTTTTTATGAATTAAACAATAGATCTATAAGCAATCTAATTGCCCTAAGTGGTGGCTCTAGTAACCTCTTAGATCACCCCTGTGTTTTACATACATTGATCTTTACCTATTCAGCCTAAACACCCGAACTAGATTGTAAACTGTGAGTGAAATATCATTCAAAGTCTCACACTGCTACCATCGCACCCTACCTTTAAGGCAACATGTATGCATCACACTTCCCAAATGGAGTAGGTGTGTTGCATACCGAATTCACTATGTAACAGGTGCGATGGTCAAGGAGGATTGAATTTTCCCTATGATTGTGGATTTTTCTCACTGTTTTATATCTTATTGAAGATTTTTGCCGTATGTAGTCAGTGTACTTCTGTGAATACCCCCTTCTCTTGCATTATTCTGCCTCCTTAGTGCAAAGAACTATAAACATTTTTATGTATTGTGCGTCGTTTTAGTTCTCTTTTGTAAAATGTAGCATATTCGAACTGTCGTCTCTAGATCTGAAAGTGTCATAGCTGTCGTTTTTAGCTTTAGAAAGCAATTCCATTATTTTATATAGTCGATTATACAGTTACTGTTGCATAGGATTTGAAGTACTAGTTTTAAAGTGTCAAAAAGCAATTTCCATTTCAAAAGCACAAAGTGTATCTCTTGCTTTCACTTCGTTTTGGAAAAGAATTTTGTTGAGTACAGTTGCTTTAAAAGTAATTCAGCTTTTCACATAGATTTCTTAGCATCATTTACACATTAAGAGAGCTAAAAAACAAATACATGCATGTGCATTTGCATTTTGAATGCTTGGCTTGATTTAGGACTATGCATATTAGCGTGTGCTCTATGCTCTGTGAAGTAAAGATGCTTGACTTTCTTCCTTTTAGTAGTTAGTATTTTCATTGCTGAAAGAAGATAAAAATATTTGTTTATCATCTTAGAATGAATTTAGGAATTATACATACATCACGTGGTGAACCTGAAAGGGAAACTGTTAAGCAAGATCAACTTAAAATAAATCCAATGAATTTAACAATGCTTTGGAACTTAATGCACAACGTCTAGAGGTCTAAGCTAGAGACGTATTCCGGCATCGTAAAGCCTAGTAACAGTTACTTTCAGTGCTGGTTGGGTGATTCCTCCACTCTGAGACGGCAAGTGCGAGTACGGACTTGTGCTCCCAAGTACTGTCACATATATATTGGGAGACCACAATAGGTTGCATCCTTTATCCTTAGGAAGCTGTGTCTGCCGCCCTATCGATTGTAATGCACCGAACACAGCATTTGGGAAGATTGACTGCCATACTGTAAAAAGTATTCTGCAGTTTTATGATTGGTTTGGTAATCCTCTCTCCCTAGACCTCCAGAGAAGTCCATTTTGCTCCTTTTTAGACTCCTTAAAGGAAAAGGTCCTCTGAGCGCTTGTCACTTCAAGCTCAATAAAAATCGAAGGCGACTAGAATCATATTTTGTTTTTTCTTGACTCTTCAAAATTGAAAAACAACTTGTGTCCAAGCATCTAAAAATTTATTTTAATCGGAATAATGTCACAAATTCCCCCGTTGATCTTCAGGTTGAGAAAATGGAGTCTACCAACCAAGGATTTCCCCGTGAAGGAAATCCTAGTCCCTTCTCCTCTTGGGGAGATGTTGGTCCACCCCATATGGCCACTTTGTCACTTCCAGGATTAACAATTGGTTTGCCGGTCTGGCTCTTCTCTACCTCTGTCGTTCATAATCCCATAATTCCTTAACAGTCTAATCAGCAACTAGACGACACTAGAGTTGATTACCAACCTTCTACTTCATCCGATTCTCCCTCTCCTCCTTCTTATTCAGTTGATAAAGATGATAAAGCTAAAAGTCAAGTAACTGAGAAGAAGAAGAAGCAGAAAGAGAAAAAGGAAAAGAAGAAAAAGGAACCAAAATCGAACGGGAGCAACCAAGTATCATCTAGCAAAAATCCACCCACCACATAGTCAAAACCTAAATCTCCTTGCGTCATTTGCAATGGAGACCACTATCACCAAGATTTTCCCTGCATCCCTCGGATCTTAAGGGACTGGTCTCGTTGTTTGCACAATCCGGCAACGTCAACCTCTAGTGATCACGTTCAATGCTCACCATCAACCAGTGAAAGTGAAGCACATGGACAAAGAAGGAATCCTAAAATTCCTTGTAATTTGTGTGAAGGCGATCACGTCATCCACCATTGTCCCTTCCTTGAAGAGGCTAAAAGAGTTTTGGATAATCGTCTGGTTTCACGGTTACAACTCCCTCCTGGATATCAAAAACTCTTTCCGAGCCCTCCACCGATTGAAAATCTGGTTGGCCCGTCCTTGTGGTCAGCCGAAGCACCTATCATTGAAAATGAACCCTCTTAGTCCATACCAGACGAAATTCAAAGGGTTGATACGGCAGTTGACCCGGTCTTGCCTTTACAGTGTTCATCTTCGAATGATACTGTCACTGAAGAGAAAGAGAACGACACCGTTCAAATTCTTTTCATCAACACTGACTCCGATGAGATTGGGAGCAGTCCTCCCGTTCCTTTACCACAGGAAGGAAGTTCATCAGAGTCCTATCCGGCCGTCTATTCGGTCCCACCACCAAGAAACCTAGTTGTTTCCTTCGACTAGAATCTACTAGGCAGACCCCGTTTACCAGCCAGTGTACCATTAAGAATCATTAGCCAAGCTTACATAATGGTCATGGTTGGTACCATCATTAATGAAGGGGCTTCTATGAGTATCCTTACCTCAACTGCTTGGAAAGCGCTTGGTTCGCCATCGCTTTTGCCTAAAACGTAAAATCTAACAGGCTTCAACAAGGGAACCAGTCGACCTTTAGGAATCCTTCCAAATGTGCCCATTACTTTGAGAGGAAAAACTATTCACATGAATTTTATGGTAGTTCAAGGACCTTTAAATTATAATCTACTCCTTGGACGTGACTATATTTATTGCATGGGAGCCATCATCTCCTCACTCTTTAGAGTAATGTGTTTTCCGCACGAGGGCAGAATGGTCAAGCTCGTGGACCAAATGTTAATCCACGGATCACACATCACGAATAGTCAAACACCGTCCCTAATTGGTCTTTTCACGCAAGAAATGTCTCATCGATCTCCAGTCCTTCCACCTGATGAGCGCGAGTGATTCAGGAAGATGTGACTGAAACCCAGGGGGCATGCACCCTAGTCTGTTTCGGCAGGAAAACCTTGGGTATAGGGTGGATTTCCATGAGGGATATATGACTAGTCTGACGCTCGTCCTCACAGGAATGGGATTGGACTAGAATAAGATACCTTTGTTAAGGTTATGTTGAGTGGCATGTGGTTGCACCAGTCCTCTTTGTCTATCTTGATAGACATCACCGAGGGAGCATTTTCCTTGGTAAGCTAGAAATTTTTTCGCTATACCTGGGGGCATGCAAACCTTTTGTAAGCAACCGAGAAATGACCAGCAAACGTTAGCTCTATGATTCCGCTGACTTCAACCGTTTAGGTCGGGTGAATGGCCACAACCATTCACCTTTGTAGGGGAAATCTACACACCAGCAAAGTAAAGGGAAAATTGTACTACCTAGCCTTGATGGTGATATTAGTAGTTAAGTAGAGAGGCATATTTGGTCATTCCTAGCATGCATACAAGGGTCTTCGGGGAAAAGCTTCAAAAGGTGAAAGCTCCATAAAAAATGGCATCTTGAATGAGACATTTCCTGTCATATGACTAGCGAGCAATGTTGTCGCAAGAGTTCAAGCTCGTTAAAAAATAAACTCTCCACGAGAAATTTTAGCACATAGTTCAAGCTCGTTAAAAAAATAAACATAAATCATGAGCAAGTGTTTCCCCCAGTGTTTAAGCTCATTAAAAAATGAACCGGTAAATAACCATTGTGAATGCCTTATCACCAGCTTTTGAGCCTTGGTCGTGTTCTATCCCTCACCTCCACTCTGTTTTTAGCCGATCATTCACCCCAATATGATTGTTTACCCCTTCGAGGAACAATTGCGAAGAGTGATTCTGCTAACCATCCTTGTAACACTGTCGTGATTGGAAAAATCTTACCTGAAATCAGCTGCTACTCGAAACCATCACTCGTTCATCGAAAATGAGTCTTCTTTAAGCTCTTTTCACCTTACTCGTAAAATATGAAACGATTGCCGAGTGATTGGCCTCTCCGGCTCGTTAAAAGGCATTGGAAGTGCTATCCCTCCTCTAGATTTTAATCTTTTTGGACCTGAGGGATTATTACACAAAAAGGTCGAGTGCTTGTCTTGTTCGGCTTGTTAAAACTATCGAAAATTCATCCCTTTCGTATTATTTTACGCTTTTTTGGACTTAAGGGATTATACAACGAAAAAGAATCTTCGGAGTCTTCTTTCCATTTCTTTCAGACTCTCTAAAATTGAAAGAGATCGAGTTATCTTTTTCGTTAAACTCATTAAAACTAAATAGCGACAAACTCATCCAACACGACGAGAACGAGTTTCACTGTTGCTAGACTCACTAAAATATAGTGAAAGGTTTGTCCGAAGGGAAGATTATAGAACAAGCATATGTTATCCTCCTCAAGCTTGACAAAAATAAAGAGGTACTGGTCAGCAATGACTGGGGAAAATTGGGTAGAAAACAAGAAGAAACTTTATTTGTAGCAAGTCGCTCTTGAGCATGACACTTTCCTTCTGCATCCATGGCGGGTTGGGTTGTTTCGCTCACTAGTCATCACCATTGGTCCATCACACCATCCATCTTTTGGGTTAATGCTACTAATCCATCGTCAGTGTCGCCGATATGTTCAAGAGAAGTCATTCAGACAATTCACCTGTGTCTCACCCACTGCAATACATCCATGCTTCATTCCCTCATGACCACCACCCTGATCCCTGTATCGTCAGTTTGTTTTCACCTCAAAAATCATTTGCTTCGTTCCATGTTGTTGATGTGGGATTCATTAAGGCCCTCCTGCGATGGGTCGCTTCTTGTCGACATCATCTCATTATCCAAGAAGTTGACTTAGGAACAACCCTTTCAGTACTTTGAAACTTGCATGCCTCAATGGAAAGTTTCTCACTTTCGGCGACAGGTTTACATCAATGGCCTTCGATCGAGAGATTTTACATGGTGTTCGAAGCCAAGCCCCTTTTTACACCACGTGAATTGTACTGTAGTACCTTGAGGGTCATTGTCATTATTGGTGATTCCTCTCGCGCCTGTGAACAACTTACATCATTGGCTGGTAATCATGCGATGTCTTTCCATGTTCGACTTCAAAATATTTTTCGCATGGATCGACTTGTACTTCGAGTGAAGATTGAATGAGTTTTGAAGACCCTGGATCTAGTTTCATCCATCCCGGCTACGATATATTCAGGAATATAAAAACATCCAGTGTACATCATTACCGAATAGATGATCATCCAAATAAAAGGATGATGTGTCCATATCATCAGTCTGTCACACAGATAATCATCTGTCCTATGTACATGAAAAATGAATTTATATAGTTGAGCATAGGAATTCCCACCTCAGCTACATCATGAAAAATGTTGTCAAAATAATTTATTGTATTGTATCTTATTATAGGTCACCTCGCAGCTCGGAAAAACTTCGGATCCTCATAGTAAAGCATTTCACCCGACATCAAAAAAGATTAACGACCTCACGCTTTAGGCGGCAACTGTTATAGACATTTTTGGGCACTTCAACCCTAATGAAAAATGTCCATAAACTTAGGGCTCCTAAGTCCCTAAAAGTTTTGCTTCACTGCCTCAAGGAACAAGGTCAACTGATTACATCATCTCGTAGAAGTTCTCCACTGAAAAATGCTCGTAAATGGTCAAAACTGGACCATACTGAAAGCTCACTGCAGAGAGTGCAATGCATAACACCTTCCCAATGTACAGGGTGCGATGCATATTGATTTTCTCCTCTATAGGGTGAGATGGTCGACAATGGACAAATGCCAGGGACAAAAATGCGAGGTGGAAGATCATGGAATCTTCCAGAAGCTTCCCCTCTAACACTTGCCACTCCATTTTCGACCAGGGATGAGTAAGAGATCATCATTCTCCAAGTGGAAGCAGG
>APFE030492704.1:7472-82575 GCA_000404065.3 Pinus taeda | reverse complement strand
TCTGGTGTACATTCACAGTGTTGGGTGATTTTTCTTTGCTTGAGGTGAAGAAGGGCTTCTTAGCTGGAGGATGATGCTGGGTCAGAGCTCATGGTTGTAATCTTCTTGCTACCTTTTATCTGAATAAAGCTATTCTTGTTTCCTTCCATATTCTTGTGTACTTGTTTATATATGCTTGTATATGGTTAATGCACATCTGACCCTGCATTATTTATGAACTTAGATCCTTGTTTCTTGCATAGTAGTATGTTGTTGTGATTCTACAGGTCCTTTTGAAGCTGAGAAAACAAAGAAAGAAGCGGCAAAACTCTATCAAGAAGGAGAGGAAATTGAACACAAGACTCAGGTTGGCCCTCTTGGTTCTCCTCTCATCTATTTTCATAAAAGGAATCAATAGTAGACTTTGATTGTTTGTTTCTAAGATAGCCACCCATCTTAGTGGGAATAGCAGCATTCGAGTAGACACTATTCCCGTATAACAGACAAGACATTCTAAAATCTCTACCATACTAGGTGGAAAATGCCTCTCACTGAAATATCTTTATATTTATATTTGAAACTAAAACATTAAATATTTCCAATAATATATAACCTATATATATTTAATAAAATTACCATTTAATAAAAAAAATAAATTATTATTTTCAAACTATTAAATATAATAAATGAGTATTATTATTCAAACAATTTAATTAATTACCCTAAAATATACCTTTTATAAAAAAATCAATTACCACTTTACCCAAATACCAAATACCCTTTTTATAATAAAATCATTAAAAGAAAACAAAAACAATTATAACTCAAACTACCAAATATTAGTTTAAACTTCTAACAAACATTGATAACTACCGAATATTGTGAAAACCTTCTATTTATAACGATGTTCTTATAAGAAACGTCGATAAATAAACTAAAAAATACATTTTTTTTCATTTAGAAAATGGGTTTATGCATTTCTCCAATAAAATGACGATGAGAGTAAAATGCAAGAATGAGAGCAATCCTTGAATTTTAAAGAACATTTAACTGTTTTTAATGAATAAAATAAAAGTAATATTTTTCTATAAAAATATCCCAACATTATAATCCCAACATTATAACTAAATCAAATACCAATCATAAAAATTTAAACCATAGAATATTTCCATAACCTTTTATATATAATGATTTCTTTATAACGAACATTCATAACCAACCACTATTGTGATAACCTTTTATATATTATGATGTCCATTAATATATATATGAAATGGAGTTATCCATTTCTCCAATAAAATGGTAATGGGGAGAGAAACACATAGATGATGGGGAGTCCTTGAATTTTAAAGAACATTTGGACCACAAATAAAGTAAAAACAATATTGTTTATGATCAAATGGTTTTATACATTTGTGTAATAAAATAATGATAGGCATCAAAATGCATAGATTCGATCTTTCATTTAAAAAAAAAAAGAAAATTATTTAATTGGGTGTAATAATTTCCAACAAATCAAGCTCCCCATTGGCCCAAGACAAAGCATGGGTTCCATTATCCTGACCCCTTCTGTCATGCCCCTAGGCCTACGGTAGTCTTTCAACTGCTCTTGGCGAGGTGCGGCACCACCGAACACTTTCTTTTCACCAATACTTATGTTCGTGGACTACGCCTAACCACTTATTCCTACCTATTTTGTGTTTCTCAACCAAGTATTATTTCTTTATCCTTTATACCAATGAACGCCCGTACACATTCATTATCAACAAAAATTATAAACGATGAACACAATTGCACAGTATAAAGGGAGGTGCAACTCCCTGAACAATGAGTCTGCCCAACAGTATATTATAAAATAGTTTACAAAGCTTTACAAGTATACTTGGAAACCCTAAGTTTCATACTTAGCCAAATTTACAATCCAAGGCAAAACTCGGTTGCCTAGCTCATCGGCACCTCCGTACGGTTGCCTCATGACTCACCAATACTTCATTCACCTTGTCACATGATCGTGTTGTTTGCCCAACTTTGGCACGCCTCCAAGTCACCACACATGGGTGCCTCCACCCGAGACACACCTACGTCCACAATCCCAACACTTCACCAAGTCACCGTGCGCACTTGCACGATGGGCGGGCGCTCAGCCAAGTCACCAAGGCAGCCGTGCCAAGTCATCGCACAAATTGGGTGCTCCTAAGTTTCACCGTCGGGCACCTTCGCACAAACCGGGTGCTCCTTCGTTTCCACCGTGGTGTGCATTTTCGAATAAACCAGGCACCACACATACACCGTGCATGCCTCTCCCAACCGTCAGGCGACCCTACCCGCGCCCTTCACCCAAAACCAAGATGAGCGACTAACTCCGTGTGACCTTGCCCAAGGATGCGCGCATCTCCAAATTGTGCCTCTCTTCCTTTTGCTGCACCTTCACCTTGTACTGCGCATTCTTATTTGTTGAGCGATGAACGAATGTTGTGGGAATGAGCTCCAATGCTATCCCAATATATACCGACGGCAGGGCGAGTTGGTTCACCTGGCCGACTCGTCCTCCATGCTCCACACACCCCTACTTCTCCACAAATGCACTGTCGGCTTGCCTTCAAGTCTGGGTCGTCTCCACATGTTTTACGTCATGTCTCCATGCCATATAAACATCATCTCACCCTCCATATGCATAGAACATATCATCACACCTCAAGGGAGCTCACACTTCAACCCAACCACAATCATTTAGCTCTACCTGCGCGCTCGTTCAAGCCTCCACCCGCGGTCGCACATAAATCGAATTGTGGGTCATTACATCCTCCTCCACCTGAAATCGTTGTCATCCTCGACAACATACCATCCTGGTAGCCATCCACCAAGATCATCATCAATGTCTGTCTAATCCTTGGTCCATGATGTCAACCCCTCCATATGCTACAAACATCCCTGCAACATATGTAGAACTACCATCTCCATCATGTTTCGTCCTCATCCTATAGCCTTTTATCAGAACACATATCTGTATGCTCCTCATCAAGTGTAGACCTCATAGTCACATCTCTCTGTACACTGGTACCCCTCATGACTCAAACTAGTTGGGCAGCTAATCCAACCATACGCTCAAATCACAAGAATGCACATCCTTATGTCCCCATCAGTCCCCCCCTGACTTCTGCTACATCTCAGACTCATCAAGAATCTATCCAATTCCCATGCTAAGGCCCATGGAATCTCCATCCCATCTGCAACATGTTCAGCCCATGGCCTTATTGCACAAGCGTGTACAACCTCTCAACTACCTCATACATCTCCATGTCATAACAGCATTTGCACAACATCCTTTCCTTCAGCATCCCCCATAGAATGTCCATGAATGACACCTCTACACATGCTCTCGCATAATGTCCCTGCATAACTGTCATGCTCCATATCTCCAACCTGATGTCCATGACTCTAGTTTTCCATGATGTCCAACACATGTAGACTCCATCCCAACATCTAGCCATCTATATCCAAGTCTGCAATCTTTTGTAAAGAAGCCTCCTCCCAAGGCCCCTTGCTAAGTTGATGTGGTTCCTCCCTATCAAGGCCTCCACACCAACCCATCTTCAAGGTTTTCTATAGAGAAAGGAGGGCCAGGAAGTTTCCTCCCTGACTCTCATCCATCCATGTATCGGATTGATGTTCTCTCCTCAAGTATCTGTGCACAACCTCAATCTCCTCACATGTGCATCCAAGCTTCATAAGATTTTCCTTCGTCAACTGAAAGTCATATAGCCCATAGCATACCTGCAAAAATCCACTATACCAATCAGATCTCTACCTTCATAATATTCTCCAACCACTGCCTCTGAAGTAGTACTCAGACTCCCTTCTTCCACAACTCCATTGTGAAGATCATCAGTAGAAGATGTCTTTGTCAAGTGCTCCAAGGTTCGTGAGATTGCCTTCTCACTTACTTCATTCTTCCTCGCTCTCGCAACGAAGTCAATCAACTTCCCTTCCTTCATTGTTTGAGTCATATTCCCAATTCCTCTTTGCTCCACATCCTCATTATTCACATTCGGATCTTTGGGATACATAGTCATAGAATTCATCCTTGGTCTATACCCCAAGCAACTCCTTCTATTCATCAGAACCATCATGGTTCCTCCCTCAGCTGTCATCAAGAGAATGTCCCTATCCACCATTGCTATGGCGTGTGAAAGCTTCATGAAATCTTGCCCTAGCACCATAGAATGATCATCCATGTCCACGATCCTCAAGTCAAACTTTCCAAACCACGATCCCACTCTCACCTGAGTGTTATCCATCACACCTATAACAACTTTCATGGTAGAGTTGACTTCTTTGAAAGCACTCCATTCCCTCTCCATCTTTGTTTTCTTCCCAAAAGACTTTGCTGCTTTCCTTCTTAAAAAGCTATGAGTAGCTCCCGTATCCACCAAAGCTACAAATCTGTTTCCCTTCACGGTCACCTGCACAAAACTTAGCTTCAAGGAATAACCTCCTTCTGTCAGCTTTATGTTGTGTCTCACATCAACAACCTTCTTCAAGAATTCGACCTCATAAGTGTCAATTGGCTTGTGCTCCCACTTGCAATTCCTCCTAAGGTACTTCACTTCCTTACTTGGCTCTTCTAAGCAACTCGACCTGGTCTAGCTTGATTCCGTTCAAGTTTGTCCTCCATCGCATTCTGTTCAAGTGTACCAACCAAGTGTCCATTGACTACCTTCATAGAACTAAGCTTCTGAACATCCTCTGGATTGTCTTGGTAGTGATTTCATAGCCTGTCAATGTAGTCGAGCTCTTCTTGCTCAATTACAATGATCTTCTTACCAAGAAGCTTCTTCTTTATCTCTTCCTCAATTTGCTTGATTTCGGCTTCCACCATGGCACTTTTCTTCCTTAACCGGGCTCTTTCATCCAAGATCTCTTGAATACCAAGACCACTTCATCGGATTTCCTGATCAAGTTCCTTGAGTTCCACATCCATCGTACTTCTGCATTGGCTCTTGAGTTCTTCAAGTTCCCTCATTAGTTCCAAATAGCTTTCCCGAATCTTCATGTTCTCAGCCTTCATCGAAACCGAGTTAGAACTCCATCAACCCAACTATTCCAACACTTCGTACCAGAAGGCTTCACCTGCATCATGGCTAGATTCACCTATCATAGGTTCATCCACCATCTTTGCCTTTCAGTCTTCTCCACGGTCCCTGCAACCATGAACGAGCCCTTGTTCCACTTGTATGTGAAACAACTTCCTTCACCTGCAAGTACCTGTTACCAACTTCCAAGATTCCAAGTTTCCAAGTGTGTGGATACACTTGCACTTCATCACAAGCAACCCTACTTTGATACCTACTGTCATGCCCCCAGGCCTATGGTAGTCTTTCAACCGCTCTTGGCGAGGTGCAGCACCACCGAAGACTTTCTTTTCACCAATACTTATGTTTTTGGACTACACCTAACCACTTATTCCTACATAGTTTGTGTTTCTCAACCAAGTATTATTTCTTTATCCTTTATACCAATGAACACCCATACACATTCATTATCAACAACAATTATAAATGATGAACACAATTGCACAGTATAAAGGGAGGGGAAACTCCCTAAACAATGAGTTTGCTCAACAATATATTATACAACAGTTTACAAAGCTTTACAGGTATACTTGTAAACCCCAAGTTTCATACTTATCCAAATTTACAATCCAAGGCATAACTCAATTGCCTAGCTCGTCGGCACCTCCACATGGTCGCCGCACGACTCACTAATGCTTCGTTCACCTTTTCGGACGATCACGTTTTTTGCCCAACTTGGGCATGCCTCCAAGTCGCCACACACGGGCACCTCCACCTGAGACACACCTCCGTCCATAATCTCAACACTTCACAAGTCACCGTGGACACTTGCACGACGGGCGGGTGCTCACCCGAGTCACCAAGACACTCGTGCCAAGTCTTCGCACAAACCGAGCGCTCCACCATTTCAACCGCCGGGTGCAGTTTCGAACAACCTGGGTGCCACACATACACCGTGCATGCCTCTCCCAACCACCGGGTGACCCTGCCCGCGCTCTTCACCCAAAACCAAGATGAGCGACGATCTTCGTGCAGCCTTGCCCAAGGATGGGTGCATCTCCAAACTGTGCCTCTCTTCCTTTTGTTGCGCCTTCACCTTGTCCTTCACATTCTCCTTTGTTGAGTGATGAGCGAATTTTGTTGGAATGAGCTCCAATGTTGTGCCAACATATACACATAGCAGGGCGAGTTGGATCACCCGACCGACTCGTCGTCCATGCTCCACACACCCCCACTTCTCCATAAACACACCGTCGACTTGCCTTCAAGTATGGGTCGGGTCCACATGTTTTACATCATGTCTCCATGCCATATAAAAATCAGCTCACCCTCCATATGTGCATAACATATCATCTCACCTCAAGGGAGTTCGCACTTCAATCCAACCACAATCATTCAGCTCTACCCACGCGCTCGTTGAAGCCTCCACCCATAGTTGCACATCAACCAAACTGCAGGTCGTTACACCTTACATAATGGATACATATAAACAAGTGAAAGTAAGATTTCTCAGTGAAACTTAGAATTGTTGGCAACCATTCTCCGAAGTCTTTTGACTGTCGAAATATGATTTTTTCACAACTCTTATGACTGCCCAAAATAAGAATTTTTTGCAACCCTATCGGACACAGTTGTTCTGATCCCAAAAAAATGGCGTTCATTTTTTACACATCTATCATGGTTTGGGAGACTAGATTTCATATTTGAAGCTCTTTTTTCATATATTGGCAGGTTTTTTTGAAATTTTGTTTCCTATAAATATGTCAAGTCAGTAGCTGAAGGCCACCTCATCAAATTTGACTTGCAATCAAACTAAAGATGGGTGAAGTGGTTTTCTAGATCCATTTGTTTTAGATCTTGATTGTTATTGTAATTAATACTTTCCCAAACATCGTGGATCTCAATTTTATGTATTTTTCCTATATAATTAATGAAAAAAAAGTATCATTTTGTTTTGTGTGTGATAAATTTATTCATTTTTTCAAGTGACAAGAGGACTAGGATATTACATTCATGATATAGTGATTCCTATGATGGTATGCTAAGTCATTTTTCTTCTATGATAGTTTCCTTTCTATGTAATATCATTTATGTGCTACCTTTTGGTGTTTGAAAGAGATTATGTGATAAAATTCATTAGTTTAATGCTCTAGTTCATATGGTTTAGACATATGCACTATTTCTCCTAAAGCTTGCATAATTCATGTTTTATGCCCTACTATAGTGGATTATTTTCTCCTTCAACTACTATTCCAAAGATGTTTGACATGTCTAAAATTTTCCACCTACCCTACCTCTGTGACTCTGTCCCTCTTGATTCATACAATCAAAATCTTGGTAATTAAATCTAAAAACCTAATTTTTTGACCCCATTTCCCAATTGATTACTTGCTTCATTGCAACCACCACACTCAAAATCCAAAAACCCTATTCAATATCTAACCATTTTTTGAAGACATAAGTAGTTCATAAGCTTAGTGATTAGGTTGTGAGAGAGAACCCTCTTTGGATTGAAGGGGCTAGCATTAAATCTACAAGCTTGGTTGAAAAGGTTACCTTAGGGATTTCTCTATGACAACCAAGAAAAATTTATGAGTGCTAACATCTTGGAGACCATACCTTGGAAGAATGACTCATCTTCTTAGAACCTATTACTATTCTTTTAGATATGATTCCTCATGGTGGACAAAAATCAAACACAGGAGAGAGGATATACATAAGTCACCTGGTGACTCCACTATCAGCGAGATCCAGAATTCAAAGCGTCACATATGACTCCACACATTTCATGGAGGCTTATAGATCTACAAATTATGCTCTGATGAACCTTGAACATATACCAAGTTTTCCAAATCGAATTTAGAGCATAGACTAGAAATCATATTTGCCAAAATTTACAGATCATAATGGAGTTTATGGTGTGCTTCATTTGATTAAATTTCATATGCATGTAGATAAGAATTGGGTTAAGTTTCATGAATATTGTTTGTTAAATATGATTATGGACACCTTAGAATAAAAAGAAATGTCATTGTATCAATGGTTAAAACCGGGTAGCTTATACTTTCTTAAATATTCCCACACAACATTCTTTGAGTATTATGGAGAATCTTCCTTCTTGGTCTTCGAAGATTGTTGTGAATTTTGTGAAGATTCCATTCAATACCTTCAAACTTATTTTGGTGATGAAGAGTGTATGAATGATGAAATCATAGAGTCTCTTTATGAATATTCATCCCAAAAAAATATCCGATCTATTTTTCTATGAGATCATTCATTCCTTGAATCTTTACTTCAAGAAGAAGCTTGTGAAAATCAAATTTTGGAAAATGCACACATGGAAACTTTATGCAATCAATCAAATCATGATGATAATCAGCTAATTTTGGAAGGAAATGATGAGAGAGAAACTATTTTCCTTGATTCTTTTGGAAATAAGAATGATATTCTTCCTCTTAAAGCATATGAAGGGTCATTTTTAGATACATTTGAACCACATGAAGAACCGAATATGCAAGTAATAGTTGTTCCATTTGATGTTTTTCATGAGAATTTAGTTCCTTGTCTTTTGAATGATCTGAATGAAGACATAATCAAACAAACTATTGGTATACCATTTGAAAATCACCACGAGGTTTCTAGTAAAGACGTTAAAAAAAAACATTAAAGGATGAACTTTGTCTTTTCACTTTTTCTCATAAAAATGAGAGGATCCTCCATGATTTTGAAGATCCTTTGGAAAATATATTGGAATCATCAGCGAAAAAAAATAGTTTCGTGTTGTTTATGGATTATGCGTATTCGGTTCACTTGGATTTTGAGTTTCAAGTTTAAAAATTTTTCTTTTTTTTTTCAAGCAGGTGAGAGTAAAAAGCAATCGAAAAGTCATTGTATTATTGGCTACATTGGAAATATTTAATTGCTTGATTCACCAGTTGATCTAAGGAAGATAGAGTAGGAGCTAGTTTGCAATAAGCTTGTTGGGAAAGAATTTATTTCTGTTTGTTTTTTTAGTCTTGAACTTCAGTTTTAGCATTCAGTTTTGAGTGTGTAGTGTGCAATTGTGATTTTAAATGTGTATAGTGGTTTCAGTTTTGAGAGTAGGAATCAGATTCAAAGTTTCAGGAAAGATTTTGGATCCCCCTAATGAATCAAGCATATGGTCAACGTGTTCTTTAATGCATCTCAAGGAGATATTATCCCCATTGGAGCCATATGTTAGCACCAAGTTTGTACCTTTCCTAAAGGTCCAAATATTATAATTATCAGTTCATTGTGCAAGGGGTTATGTAATGGCATACGATTTTTTTTGTGGAAATGTAAAATAAGCTTAGGAACATTTCTAAATAGTTATTTCACATAATCCCAAGTGTCCCATATGTTCTTGCAACAAAATCAAACTATCAGAATTATATGGGTGGTGGCGCTGTAAACATATTTCATAGCGGTGATAACAAGTTTACAAATATGAGTTTCCAAATTTATTTTCATGTGTCCAAACCATTTTTCAAGAATCTTTACCCTTATTAAACCTTCATATGCCATTTTGAAGAGTATTCAAGCCTAAGAGAGGGATTTTAAATTAAACCTTAAAATGTTAGATTTCCCTAAATGGAAGTTCCCAACATTTTTCCTATTTTAGTCACCATGTTCAACACAAGTTGATTTCAAGAAAACAAATCATATTTTACCAAGACATCATGGTTTGGAAATCGTAGAGGAATCTTTGAAGGATATGAAGGAATTCTTGCAACTTGTTTTTTAGGATTTAAATAATTAATTATTCTCGGCTTTAGCCATCCACTTTGCGTGAGATTTTCAAGAATATGAAGATGAATTTTCCAAATATGAAAGAGGTTTTTTTGGAGAATGAGATGAAAGAGGTTTTTTTGGAGAATGAGATGATTGAAATAAAAAACGCTTCTAGTTTTTACACATATATCACATTTTAGGATATATGAATGCATCTTTGAATCCTACTTTTCATAAATTTGCCATATTTTTCATAATTTTTCTTCTTATAAAAATGTTAAGTCAACAGGTATAGGCCACCTCATCAAACTTGACTTGAGATCAGACTAAATATGGGTGAAAAGGTTTCTAGATCCAGTTCTTTTGGATTTTCATGCTTATTATAATTAATACTTTCCCAAACATTGTGGATCTTATATTTATGTATTTTTCATATATAATGAATGAAATAGAGGGAAGAAGGGTTGACCTTTGTAGTAAAGTATTATTTTGTTTTGTGTGTCATCAAATTATTCATCTTTTTAAGTAGTAGGATGAATAGTATAATATTCTCATGATACATAAATTCCTACGATGGTATGCTCAGTCATTTGTCTTATGTGATAGTTTACTTTCTATGTGACATCATTTATATGTTATCTATTGGTGTTTAAATAATATTATGTGACAAAATTCATTAGTTTAATTCTTTGGTTCATATGATTTATACATCTTCACTCTTTCTCCTAAACCTTTCAAGATTCATATTTCATTCCCTGTTGTAGTGGATTGCTTTCTCCTTCTACTACAATTCAGATGATGTTTGATATCCCTGTTGGACATTGGATAAAGCAATGCTCTACTTGTGTTTCGTGACATGGACTAACTGCCTCTTGTAGATCCTTATCGTTGGATATAAAATCATTGACTAATACCTTTGAGTTTTGGTGTAACGACAAACATGATTCCCAATAAGTGGTATCAGAGCTTAGGCCATGAGTTTGATACACACCCATCCCATGTTGAGGGGGAGATTGTTTGACATTGGATAAACTAATGTTTCCCGTGTGTTTCGTGACATGGACTAAGTGCCTCTTATGGATCTTTATCTCTGATGGTATGATGGTTAACTAATACCTGCAAGTTTTGGTGTAACGACACTCATGATTGCAAAAACTGGCTATAGTTTGCCATCTATTATGAATTTCTCCCCGTTGATTCATACAATCAAGTTTTGTTAATTGCATGTAAAAACTTGATTTTTTGACCCCATTTCCAAATGGATTATGTTCTTCATCCCAACCACCATACTCAAAATCCAAAAAGCCTACTGAAGGTATATACATTATTGAAGACACAACTAGTTGCTAAGTTTAGAGATTAGGTTGTTAGAGAGATCCCTCAATGGATTCAAGGGGTTATCCTTCAATAAAAAAGCTTGGTTTGAAAAGGTGAAATTACAGCTTCATCTTTCACAACCAAGAGGATATTTATGAGTGATAATATGGTCCTTTTTTTATTTTTTGTTAATGCCTTGAAAACATTAAAATTTTCAAATTCTTTTGATTTATTTCTCAATAATGCTAACCATGTCAATTTGTAATAGTCATCAATTACCAATATGAGATATATTTCTTTTCATCATGCTTCTATTATGGAAGGACCACAAAATACATAAATACTAATTTCAAGGGTTTACTACTTGAAAAATTATCCCTCACCAATTTCAAGCCTATTTTATAGGATTTGGAGGTTTCTTTATCTTTCGTATATCTCTAACAACTTTCTTTTTACTAATCCTGATGGTGTTATAAAAAATGAGATTCTCTAGTCTCTTGTGCCATAGGCAAGGCTCATCTTTTTTGTTGGTGTAGCACTCTTCATTATCCTCCTTCAAGAGACATACAATATTTTATGTTCAAACTCCTTTAGCCAAAACCTTCCCTATTATTATTGACCCGATCTCACAATCCTAAGCTCTTAAGAGAAAATCACAACTGCTATCACATATATCACTAACACTCAACAAACTATGTTTCAAGGCTTCAACGAACAATACATCCAAAGCCTTTCCTCTATCATTATTTAGATCGAATATCACTTTTCCTCTAATTCTTCCTTCCATGTCATTTCCAAATGTGGCATTTCCTATTTTATTTCAATCTAAGGATTCAAACTTGCTTTTTCCCCTCTCATATGTTAAGAACAACCATTTTCCACATACCATTGACTATTGTCATTTTTAGCACACAAAACTGGGCCACACTTATCAAATTTATTTTCTTATTTCTTCTTTCTCCACTTCAGATGTTCTTCTACTCTACAATTTTTTTGGAATTGTGAGCTACTATTTATGTGGTAACATTCAAATGAATTATGCTTGAAATTGTGACAGTAGAAATAGTTTGTGATATCAAAGAGTGGAGAAGATGGATTACTATCCAGATTCACGTTTTTATTATATTTACAGATCTATCTTTTACTTCACTCCATTTAGAGTTCTCAATTCATTTATTTTTACATAGGTTCTACAATTTATAGCTTTGTGTCCAAATCTTTTACACAAGTAACATTATCCAAAGAAACATTTCTCATACTTTGGAAGAGATAATTCTTGAGAATACATCATCCTTGGTATTTGATAATTGTGTATCTTAAATAAGTATAGTTGTTGATAGCTTATAGTTTATTTGTCCACTCGTTTTGTCTGCTACAATTGAATAGAAGTTCTCATTTATTGTAACTCCGTAGTTGCAATGCTTATTTGTTCATTAAGTGTAATTATGACCTCCTTATTCTCAAGATTATTTGGACGGTCATTGTCTTCCCTAGTTTCTTTTACAAAAGTAATGGTGTGTTTGTCTTTTGTCTTTCTTTCACAATATTTTGTCTTCATAGCCTAACACAACATTAATAAGTGGATATCTCTAAGAATTTAATATCACATCCAATTTCTCATATCATTTTATATATTGAAGGTTCATATTTAAATTATATTGTGTCTTGTCTAGATATTTCTTCAAGGTTACCACTTCTTCTTGTAGTTTTTCACACTTCCTGCTTTTCTCTTTTATTTGTTGTAGACGATTGTGTTGACACCTAATCATAGGGATTGGGTGAACAACTGTAATTAGTGTAAATAAACAATAAAGGAAATGGAGAGTCATCGAGAGATGAACTGAAGAGTCACTCCCTCTTGTATATAATAATGAATAACCTAAATGAATAATATGATTACATTTGAGGATTTACCTCCTAGTCTAACATGGTATTAGAGCCAGCGCCATTTTTGGCTTCCTTCTCTGCTTTGTAACTCCCTTCTGCCTATGTTCTACCCATTTTTCAGAACTGACCATAGGTGTGCCTCTCTTAAGAATTTGATAACTGTTCTACAGGTTTTCCCCTCTCTCGCAACTGCTTCCCCTTTCTGGAAACTTCTATAGACGTTCAGATCATTATGTGAGGCAACTGCTCAATAAGCGCAATTGATAAATTCTCTTATGACTGTGTATCAGCATTCTGGACCCTAATCGGGTATTTTTCTCTGTTCATACAGTTTATCTACAAATCATAGTCAATTAGTGTTAAGCATTAATACTGAGTTTAAACACTAAACCTTTCCTTAAGTGCCTTTATTAAAATTATGAATTAAGCATGTGGGTTGTATTCAAAAAGTGGTAAGAAGTATCTTGCACACCCTAAAGGCTAGGAATGGTATTCCTAATTTGACGTGATTAACCTTAGCAGGAGAAACATAGCATGAGAAAACCACTTTTCTCGCATGCTCTCAACATGATATCGATCGTGCAAGATATCACACGAGATTACATGATAGCCGTTGGATCAAGTGGGATTGATCGATGGTGGAGATTGGCCAAGCTAGTTGGCAAGTGGGTGACATGATAGCCATTCGATTAGAGGGGTTAGATTTGGGAGTGATAATGTTGGAAGATGCATGTGAGTTAATTTAAATTTTGGATGTGATGTGGTTATTAAAAATATTTTAAGGTTCAGAGTGATCGAATCGTTCGCTGAATGGGTGATCGGACGGATATCGCTTCTAAAAGTGCACGCAAGTTAATGTTAGAAATGGACGCGATAAGGTTATGAACTCGGGTATTAATTCCTTTTGAGTCTGTGTAAAAATTGAAGGTATTCCTAAATTTCACGCAATATTGTGCGACAATAGTTTGGTTGGACGGGTCACATCGACAGTGGAGATCGTCTGGGTTCATTGGTGAGTGAACGATGTGATATCCATTGGATCTGGAGAAGTGAGATCAATGATGCGAATTGAAGCACTTGATGAAAGGAGAAGTCAACGAGGGACTGGCAGTGATTTGTCAGATAAGTAGGACCGTCAAGGGGAAAATCCACGTAGAGAACTAGATTTAAGCACAACTGATTGGTTACAAAGTTAACCAATAGTTGAATTATAGACTACCACATCTTCAACTTCCTTTGTCATTTTTTTTACTAGGAGAAGAGGGATTTTTTACAAAGTACACATTTTTAAAATGCAATCATTGATATATATCGTGGGAGTGGTTCTCACTGGGAAGGAGAACTATCCAGAATGGTTGTAGAAAATCAAACACACTCTCATTTATAATGAGTTGTGGAAAGGAGTGTGTGTTGGAGACAAAGAAAAAGAGCCAAAACAAGCTACCTTAGACAAGGAATTCGCTATTTGGGAAAATAAGAATAGCAAGGCTTATGCATTAATTGCAGCATCTGTAAATGAAGAGGTGATTCACCATATTTCACAATTTTCAAAAGCTTTCGAAGCCTTACAAAAACTGAAGGAACTCTATGACTCACAGTCTACACTTAAAGCTATTCAACTCACGATTACATTGTTCACCCTTGAATTACAAAATGATGATCCTCTTGCTCTTGCATCCGAAGTGAAATATATTATGCATGATATCAAAGTCACTAATGTTGAGCTGGACATTCCTTTGATAAATTTTCTCAAGGAACTTTATCCCACTTACTCAAATCATCTTGAGTCAATGCAAGCAAATGAAACCTCAAATATATAACCTTTGACTCCCTTGTGAAAAAAATTCCTGAAAGAGAGAAAGCTTTTGGGAAGAAGGCATCTCCTCAGTCTTCTGAAGAGGTTGTGGTCCTTGCACATACAGAGAAGAATATTTCTCAAGATTCTTTGAGAGGTAGAGGTGGTCGAAGAGGAAGAGGAAGAAATTTCAGAGGCACAGGGGACAGAAACTCTCAAGGAGAAAAGTCATATTGGCACTACATACACTGCAAAAGAGATGGATCACATGATTCATCAACATGCAAGTTTCCTTGGGATAGAATTGAGCATGAAAGAAACCAACCCAAAGGTAAAACTAATGACAAAGAGAAAGGTAAAGCACCTGATCTGCTCACTATGTTGTGGCACATAATAATATTGGAGTAAATTAAAACTTATTTAATGCTTCACTTTCTTTTCAAATTCAAGCTTCTGTGAACCATATTTGGAATATTTGAAACTAATTTTGGAAGAAATCACATTTGTAAATTTAGGCAGAGGCGTTTCAAACCAACCAGTGTGGTTCATCGTCATGATGAACCACACTAGTTGGTTCGAAATGCGTTGGCCTAAATTTACAATTGTGATTTCTTCTGAAATTAGTTTCAAATATGCTTCACTTGCTTCTTGGAAAAATGATTGGTTGCTTGATTCAGGAAAAACTTGCCACATGACCTTTAGAAGAGATTTTTTTTAAGAATTTATTGACATTGTTGATGGAGTAGTATACTTTACAAACAAATCAAAACTCAAGGCATCAGGGCTTGTTACAATTAGGCTTAAATTTCCTAGTCATCCAGACTTTCATCTACATCATGTTTTATATCTCCCACAATTGAGGAGAAAATTGTTTCCCTTGGTCCACATCCACCAGTAAGGAAATACCATTCATATGTTTGATGGCAAGATTGAGGTGAGAAAAGTATCAGACCACTCACTTGTCATGACTGTGATAGAAGAAGAAAGGCTTCTCAACCAGCAAGGTACCTCAGCTCGTGCAAAAAATTTCTCATACAATTCTCATTATGAAGAAGGTACATTTCCATCAAGTTTATTATGGCATGCTAGATTTGGACAGTTGAACTATGAAAACCTCCACTTGTTGAAGAAAAATGGTGTTACTGGTTTTCCTACAATTCCTAGGAAACTTAAGCAATGTGATGTTTGCATTTTAGGAAAGCATAGCAAACAATCTTTTCGTGATTCACACTCCAGAGCACATAGAAATATTGAAATCATTCATTTAAATTTATGTGGTCCAATTCCTATTCCTTCTACAAATGGAAATAAATATATGATGACATTTATTAATGACTACACTAGAGTGTGTTGGGTTTATTTATTGAAGAACAAATCTGATGCTTTTCAAACATTCAAGAAATTTTATACATTGACTGAAAATGATGCACAATCTCATATTGGCTCTATTCGCACTAATAATGGAAAATAATACACTTCAAATGAATTTTAAAACTGTGTTTGCCAACATGGGATCAAACATCAAACAATCGTACCTTATAGTCCCCAATAGAACGGAGTAGCTGAAAGAATGAATAGGACAATATTAAATATGGTGATCTCCATGATGTTTTTCAAAAATGTAAAAATGATGTTTCGGGCTCATGTAGCTCTATGTGCTATATATGTAAAGAATAGATGTCCATCTAATGCTATTAGAAATAATACTCCTTATGAAATGTGGTATGGGAACATTCCTTCGGTAGAGCATCTCAGGGTCTTTGGTTCCACATGTTATGCCTTGATACCAAAGGTACATAGAAACAAACTTGGTGCAAGAATTCATAAGTGTATCTTCCTAGGGTATTCAAACACCTCCAAAGCATACTATCTCTATGATGAAGTCAAGAAAAAGTTTTTTGTATCTAGAGATGTAATCCTTCTTGAATCATCCATAACTGAAAATGTTGTTGAGCGGCAACTTGATCACTTGGATAGATTCACAAATGCAAAATCATTTCAAGAATTTGATATTCAGATTCCACATCCTGAATGGGGGATTCCTATACTAGATCAACTTGTGGAATATTCTTCTGAAGCACTCTCTGCACTGCATGAAACTCAAACAACAGATGATACTTTGAGTGATGTGATTAACTGAATTGGGAGACTCAATCTTGACTCAGTACCAACTCAATGAATGAAGCAGCCTGGACGATCTTAGAAAGGTACCCCAAAGTGGTTGACAAAGACACTTGAAAGTGTTCATCCTGATGAGGTTGGAAAAATAGGAACTAGAAATTCAACCCAGCAAAATGGAGGTTATGTAGATGACTCTGATTCACCTATTGATATGGATGTTTCCTATGATTGTTAATTGAATTTGTTTACAAATTTTGAACCAACTTCTTTTAAAGAAGCAATGTCAAAGGAGTATGATGCCTTGATAAATAATGGACTTGGAAGCTAGTTGATCCTCCATTGGGAACCAAACCAATTGGTTGCAAGTGGGTCTACAAGAAAAAGTATAAAGTTGATGGCTCACTTGACAAGCACAAAGCCAAGCTTGTGGAAAAAGGTTTTGCAGAAAAGGAAGGGGTTGATTATGAGGAGAATTTTCCCCCCACAGTAAAATGGGCTACCATTCAAACACTATTTTCCCTAGTAGCTCAGAACGTTTGGAAAGTCCATCAAATGGATGTAAAAACTGCTTTCTTGAATGGAGATATAAAAGAGAATTTTTTTAATGTCCCCACCTAAAGTATTTGCTATAAAATTACATGAACATAAAGTATGCAAACTTGTGAAATCCTTGTATGGCCTCAAACAAGCACCGTGAACCTGGTATGAAAAACTAACTGAGCATCTTCTGAAACTCAATTTCAAACATTATGATCTTGATCATGCAACTTTATTTGTCAAGAAAGTTGGAAAAACAGTTGTATATCTTGTGGTATATGTAGATGATCTTTTGATGATAGGGAACAATAAAAGCTACATTGCATCCATAAAGAAGGAATTGGGAAAAGATTTGAAATGACTGATTTGGGTTATGTTCATTACTATCTTGGTATTGAAGTAACTCAGCATCCTAAGTCCATATCTCTTTCTCAAAAGAAGTACATTGGAGATCTGTTGAACAGGTTTGGCATGACAGAGTGCAGTCCTCTTACTACTCCAATGGAACAAAACTTAAAGCTCACACCATTGAAGGAAAAGAATTTGAGGATGCAACAAAGTATAGACACCTTGTAGAAAGTCTCAACTACCTAACTACTACCAGATCAAACATTTCATTTGTTGTTGGAATCCTCTCCAGGTTTATGCAAAAGCCTTGTGAGGGACATTGGTCTGCTGCCAAAAGAGTTCTAAGGTACTTGAAGGAAACTCAAGACTTTGGAATCAAGTATACATAGGTGGACGACTTTAGTTTGATTGGATACTCTGATTTAGACTTCGATGGAGACAAAGAAACTGGGGTATCTACTTCAGGATATGCTATGAATCTTGGATCAAGATTTCTCGTGGAGATGACGCAAACAATCAGTTCCAACAGATTCCACAACAGAAGCAGAATACGTGGCAGCAGCTGAGACAACAAAATAAATTGTGTGGCTCAAGAAAATTCTTGAAGATTTGTAGGTAAAACAAATACAATCAACTCCACTCATGATTGACAATACCTCTACAATAAAGTTGGCCAAGAACCCAAAGTTCCATGATCGAACAAAGCACATCAATACTAAATATCCTCTGATTCGACATCATGTTGAAGCCAAAACAATCCATCCCCGCCATTGTTCCACGAACGAGCAAATTGAAGACATCTTTACCAAAGAGATTGGAAGAGAAAAGCTTGAAAGATTCAGAACGATGCTTGGACTCACGAACATCCCTTCATATTAAGGGGGGGAATGTTGGCACCTAATCATCGGGATTGGGTGAATAACTGAAATTGATGTAAATAAATAATAGAGAATATGAATAGTCACCGGGAGATGAAATGAACAGTCTCTCCCTCATGTATATAATAAACACCAACTTGAATGAAATAAACGAATTGTTTTGAGGAGTTACTGCTTGGTCTGATAGTTACGTTGGAAATATGTATCCAGCTTCTCTACCCATGTTCTAGTGGTGCCACCGGAAATCCCACTAAAACTTGGTATATTTATTTTCCTTGCTTTCTTTGACACATTGTTGTTCATCCACCACTTTTTATTATTGATTTACTCCTCTATTTATTAGCGCAATAATCATGGAGTGACATTTGGGGCCTAAAACTCTACTCCCATTGCCTATTACACCCTCATGAAGTCTAAGAAATTATCATTTCACCTCTGTTGGTTATTTGTTGGTTCCTCCAAGAATTTGGGCATCAGTGGCCTTGACAAACCTTGTTTTAGCAAGGGAACTAGTTTGGAGGAATTCCTTGCTTCAGCATGGTGACTATCATCTCCTTCGAACAAACTGTAAATTTTGTGTGAAATTTTTGCTCCATTATTGGGTTGAATCCCATAAAGGATGGCCACATATAGAACAACATATTTCAAGGCATGGCCCATCTCATGTTGTCCTCTGCTTGGTCCACCTTGTTTTGTCCTCTAGCTAATTCCTAGGTCATCTCATGCCATCCTCTAGATATCTCCTAGACTATCTCATGCTGCCCTTTGGCTAATTCACTCAACATGTGTTTGAAGCTTTCCTAGTGTTGTTCCTCACAATCCCCCATTTTTCTTCTTCCTCCCATTTTACTTCTTTTTCTTCCTATAGGTTATGTATCCTTAATCTCCTGGAATCATCAACTATGGTAACCCTTGCACACTAGCAGGAACACCAGCTCTGATACCACAATAATATCCCTTGACATTATTTCCCCTAAATTATTAGGCAATTTAATTCAAAAAAATATACCATGAATTTCCATCCAAACACCATAAAAAATTCCAGCAATTTAAATAATACAAAATACATCAATTAAATGAATGTTACAACTTCAACAATATTTTATTAATGGAATTCTTAGGAGGAAATTTATAAAAATGCTTGATGTAAAACTTGGGGAGTTATTTCCTAAAAATGCTTGCACTTAACTCCTTGGTACTTTTGGCTTCACTAAATATTTTGAACTCCCTACTGCAGGCAATTTCAGCCCCCCCAGAAAATGTAATTTGGCCAACTGATTGAGAATCAATTCAACCCCTATGAGAAGAGAATTCAACCTCCAAAAAGATTGCAAACTTGGCCTCTAAATATCACGCTCTTAACGTCTTGAAAATTTCATCAACTCGTTCTCCAGCAATTCACTCAACTACTCAACTTGGCAATTCAATCCTCAATTAATTCTGACAAATGTAACAATAATTCGGCCCTAGAAATTTGATGATTTTCGTCCTTAAATTCAATTAACTCGGCCCCCTGAAACATCACAAATTCGTTGCCAACATATTTGTAATTCGGCCTCTCAGAATTGAATAGATTCAGCGTCCACCCCACAGTGAATCAATTCATTGCTACTAAAAGATTTTGGCCCCTTCTTTGGCAATTCAACCTCCTGACGGATTTAATTGAATTTCTCTGCACCAGCTATGGAGTATATCTCAATATCCAAATCGGGAAATGAGGGTTTCTCCTTCATCGAGAAAGTTGCTCAAGCTCCTTGATATTTCACAAATAATTTCTTCACATCCTTCCATCAAGTCTCCTAATAATATTTTCCTCCTCTAAAAACCATGGGTATTAAACAAAAGCCATAGGTCACTTTATTTTTCCTGAAGTGATTTTTACCAGCTTTATTTAATTATTATTTATTTTACTATGGTGTCTCATTTATTTTTTGTCAATAGCCCATGCGATCCAATTACGTTGTGACTCTAACACTATCATGCTTCTAGGATTGGAAAATGACATGATTCCATGTCCTTGACTTCTTGTGGAAAAAATATCATATCATTGTGTAAACTATCATATCATATTTACAAATTTATATCTCAAATTTTATTGTATTTTGTACATTTGTAATTAGTCTTAAATATAAAACCCTTAAAAAACATATATTTCAAAAAAAAACAAATCATTTTCCTATAAAAAATTCAAAAAAATGTCTCGCGAGTAAATATATTCACTAAATTGTGGTTTATCTTGCACTTATTGACTATATCATTGGTAAAATCACCATAAAACTTGTGATTTAAGGAAGCCATATGCCCCCCTTAGATTTTCGTTGTATTGTTGTACTAATCAGATTTTTCAAGTGTTTCATGGTTGATAATGGGTTTGAGAAACAATCTCCAACAATTGAAAGTGTTTGGAGGCAAGCCCTTGCCTTGGGATACATGAAAACCAAGCTAGGTCTTTTGTATCCATTTAAATTGATATGAACAAATTTTTCAATGACTAATGATTAGTATGAGATCATTTATTGGTTGTTCAAAAATATTTGCATGTCTTATTTTTATTTTTGGTCTAAGTCAATTCTCAACCTCCATAGTTGTGGGCTCATTTCTCAGTAATCATATTGCAGATTTAATATATTTTAAAAAACTCGTCCAAAATTAATGTTTTTGTGTTCATTGAAAATCTCTTTGATAGTACTAACATCTCCAACAAAGCTTCTTGAGTTTCACTAAAAGTTATTTTCAAACCCTTGAAGCAGCCCTATGCTTGTTGACCTGTTGCGCTTTTCAAAATTATTGAAGTATAGGTTTGAACAAGTCTTTTGTCTCCTTACAACCATATAGAGTAGGGAAAACAGCTCTATTTAGCATTTTATTGTGGTAAAAAGAGATTATACTCAATTAGTGGTGTTTCAAACTCTCCTAGCATATTGAGTATTTTTCCATTGTTGGTCTGCATTATTAATTGGTTGGTATATCTTTGATCAAATCATATTGTATGTTATTATATTAACTCCTACTTATTCTATCTATTTGATTTAAGCACTCGTCTACTTATTCGGTGGTTGAGTTGTGTAGGGATATCACTCATGACATTTAGTAGGAATTAGCCTAAAGCGAAAAAAATACGTTGAGCTGACATTGGGTGTCCTCTTAATAGTGTTTACAGTGTAGAAATCTTGGTTGAACCTTGCCAACACTACTAAATTGAGTAGTAACAAGACCAGCGGTATTCTAATGATAAAGTTATAAAAATGTAATTGGAGCTCACTCTTGATTATGATTTGATTATTTGTGAAAGTTAAATTTGAGAGTTCTTGTAGCTTGATGTGCAAAGGTGAAATTTCTCACAAGTAATTAGTTTCTGTGGTGAGACTAATCCAACCTAGCTAGTTAAGATTGGTTTCAGTGGTGAGACTAATCCAACCTAGCTAGTTAAGATTGGTTTTGGTGGTGATACTATCCACCCTAGTTAATCCAAAGGAAGAATTAATCAGGTTCTTCATAAGGATTTAACATAAAGAAGATAGTTTACATTGTCAAAGATCATATAGCTTGGAGATAGAGACGACTTACCCATTGTAACAATTTCAAGATTGTTTGGGCAGGACAAATACATCTTAAGGAAGTTGAATTGATTATGGAAGCCAAATCCATTTGGTGGGCAAAATTTTATGTGACAGTTGGACAATTTTGTGAAGGTTGAATTTCTTAATAGAGGCTGAATTTATTGAAGGTAGCCAAATTTCTCTTACTGCATTGGATTTCCTTGAGAGGCCGAATTGGTTTTGGAGAGGCCAAATTTTCCTTGTGGAGATCAAGTTGCTTTGGAGGCCGAATTTATGTTGTGGCAGCTAAATATTACTAGGAAAGCCAAATTACAACATTGTGGAAGTCTGGTTGCTCTTGGGGCCATCAACTATTCATGGAGGCCAAGTTTATTCTGAGTTGAGGGCAGAGTTGTTTTGAGGAGGCTGCATTACTCTTGTTGAGCTAGACATATTCTTCCTTGAAGACTAAGTTGTTTTGAGGAGGTTGCATTACTCCTGTTGAGCTAGTCGCATTCTTCCTTGAGGACCAAGTTTATTAAGGAGGATGCAATTGCATTTGAAAGACATGTTCTTTGTGGGCAACTTTATTCTCCATCCATTTCTAACAACCCTTGCTAAAGCATTTGATATCTATTTGGTGAATTTACTATGTAAAAATTGATTAGCAAAGGTTTCTTAATTTTATTGTGCATTCTTCTCATTTTTTTGTAAGCTTGGTAGGACCTTTCATTCATTCATTTTCAAAAAACCAGGTTACATCCATGAAAGATGTTTTGTGGCCTCAACTTTCCCATTGGGAAACCAGGTTTCTTGGTCATCAGACCGCATTGTATGCCATCCAAAATCTTAGAATCTTAAGTCTGTCACGCAAAGCCTTATAGGACCGAATGTCTATAAACCAGTTTACACCTAACATACTAACATAAGTATTGCTAATCGACATATACATCAGTAAAATAAACAAAAAAGATGTTGCTAGCTACTACTCATCAAAGAACTCCACCGAGGTTGGGTCCTTAGCACTAGAACTTGGTAATTTCAATTGAGGAAGGCATGGAATGTGCTTCTCAATACGGCTACAACGAACATTCTGCTGCTGAATTTGAAATTGGACAAGTTGCAATTCTTTCTTAATTTGTTGTAAATAGGGATCAGACTTAACAGAACCTGTAGCATTCATAATAGCTCTGGCCACAGTATTCTTCATCATCCAGTAAAGGTGAATTGTTTGTTCATATTGTGTGAGCGAACCTCAATCTACACTTCATTCTTAGCATGTTGGTTGAGTTCTGCATCCCATGACAAAATTAATTGTTTCACCTGGGCTAGAGTACCTATGTTATATGCTTGGGTCGCGGAATTAATATGCTGAGCATCAGACTTTTTGCCACTTTTCTATTGAAAAATAAAGGGAAATTAGGTTTAGTGTGATTCTTCTTGACTTGATAACAATTTTTGGAGTCTTTTTATTTTTCTTGTTAGCTTAATCTTCCTCTCTTCTTATTAATGTATGTGTGTGTACTTCATCAAACTGCTACCAAAAACATAAGAACAAGAACACAAGATGTTGGCTCTATGTCAAGGCCAAAACCTCTCTTCTCTTAAATGGAAAACCCTTTAGTAAGTTTCTCTTATTGAAGCTTCTTATTGATCAATGCCAAACCCTAGACCCTTGAATAGAATGTCCTCCAAGCACAAGTCAAGTCCTTCTTTATGCACTTTGTTCCCAGACACTTAGTCTTCCTTCTTCCGACACTTTGTTACTCGGCACTTCTTCCTTCTTTCGGCAACTGATAGTAGTCCTTGTTAGGTATCTTCTATAAGATATATTCCTCTTTATTCCTTGGTAGATTCCTTTACATATGAAGAGTAATTTATCCTTCCTCCAATCAATCCCTTTCTTGAGATGTATTTGCAGACTTGATATGGCAGCCATGCAGCCCTAATTTCTAGCACGTGTGCGAGGTTTCCCCTATACTTTGATTCCTTTCCCCTTCGCTTGAGAGAATATCTTCTTCACTTGAGTAGGAAGCCTTATAGGCCTAGGATACTAGCCCAAACCATGAGATATATATGACTATTATCTTGTTGTTGTAGTGATCACAGACTGTCTTCTATTTCTCGCATGTGCGATTGTTTTTCACCCTAAATACAATGCCTTCAACTTCGGTTTAGGTCTCTCCTCCTTCGTTGCACTAGAGGCTCCTTCTACTTCGCCTTTCTATACCCTTTTTCAGTCTCCCTTGCTCATTGATTTTAGATGTAAGTTATGACGTTATGAGGGAGTGGACAGCCTCCATATATAGAGGTTTGCCCCTCCTTTTAGGCCAACTTTAAGACTATAGGCCGACTTGAATTATTTGCTTCGATGGCTTCTTTTGATGGTGCCACATGCATGGAGGAGACTTGACTTTGCTTGGAGGGATATTCTTTGACTCTTTCACAAACATATACATGGTGCAACATGATCTTAAGGTCTTCAACATTTTCTTTTGACTATTTGACTCACCTATAGCACTTTAACATGTGTTAGACCAATTTCAATAAGCAACAAACTCATTAACATATATTATAAAAATAATATTTCCTTTCTTGAATAAATACAAATACCAAAACTACATTTACAAAGATTGAACCTAGTTACATTTCCTTCAACACTCCCTCTTAACTAGGGAGTTATTCATACAATGTTACAAGGTGTTTGGATATGTTTCAATCTTGAAGAATTCACATAAGAGATACTGGATTGGCAATCCATCTGTTATGGCATCATAGTAACCAACATTGTTTCCACAATAAGGCCTTGACTGACAGCTCTATCTCTCAATAGATCAAAGCACAATGTTAGCGAGACCAATGACTTATAGACACCTTAGTCATTGTCTCTCAAGGTACATACCCACTCGGGTGTTCACTGAGTATGACCTTCTAGGACTTCTTATCTTGGGTTCCCAACCCTCAAAGAATAGCGGTCCTCTCGCCTACTCTTGTCTTGGATGCCCTACACATCCTCAAAGAGTATTGGATGTCAGATGATTACCCAATCCTCCCATTCTTTCTTCCCAAGTGAAGACAAGAATGTTGTGTCTATCACTCCCTCTCAATTGAGGAAGACATGCCCAAGTATCCTCTGACAAGGTACTTGTCTAAGTTCCTTTGTAATTGGGAACTTGTTATAACTCCCTCTTATCTAGGGACTTTTCTATTCATCTGCAACTTCTTCGTGGGTCCTCCAGCTGCTTGATCTCCTTCCTTCCTTCAATGTCATGAAGTCTTTGTTCAAAGCTTCTTCTTGGTATGGAACCATCCATTGATCACTCTCCTTCCTAGTTGTCATGTCATTGCTTCCTTTGTGGAAAGTGGCTTTCTTGACATATATCAGGTTCTCTTGTCATCTGGCTACTCCTCTCTCATTTGTCCATGCTTCGGAATACTCTTCTCATGAATGCTTCGTTGTACTTCTTGTTTACATGCTTCGATCTAGTAGCCCTTCATGACTTTATCATGATATTGCTTTAACATCAATTGGTGTTGTTGCTGGATGGATTCTTTATCATGACATCTTCGTAGAGTAGAATCAGTTATCTACATCTTTCATATCTCCAAGGCCTTCACAGGTGTCAAGGGTACTTTGAGCTTTTTCTTCCTTTGTCAAAATTGTCATGCCTTCTTTTGGGAGATGTCTTCGAAGTATCTAGTCAGATAGTGATTCTTTGTGATCATGGTGTTCTTCACATGCTTGATCTCTTTCTTCATTTGCTTATTTTTGGATAGATTAGTCAACCACCTTATGCTCCTTGTGGGATCACTTCTTCATTGCTTGCTTCTAGGACTAGTCAACATTCCTTCTTCACTTGCTTCTTAGTCAGCAATCTTATACTCCTTGTGTGAACATTTCCTTTTGTTGACCTTCATTGCATTGTTGCACATGCCTTCAAGCATGTCATTGGTGAAAGATATTCCTTTCCTACTCGATCATGTTATAGAACTATTCCCATGACTCAATAATATACCTATGATAACATGACTAAACTTTTATGCATACATACCTTGTCGTGAGTCTCCTTTGATCATCTTAGCTTCATTTGGTTGTCCTTGGTGTGGCCCTTCTTGCTTCATCTTAGCTTTCATGCATATCATCCTTTTCTTGAGTCCCATGAATGGGATTCCCAATGAAACATCTGCTTTTGTTTATGAATATTTTTTTGAATATTCCATCATAGGATCTTGAAGATCCTTACCCTGCAACTGTTTCTTTCCTTTTGATGATGGAAGTCTTCTAAGATTCTTAATCATGATCAATTTTCTTTCATTGTGTATGAGATCGTATACTAGGTATGCTCCTTCTACATAAATATCTTGAGTTATATCTACCATGCTCCTATATTCTAGAAGATATTTATAACCATTGATTTTGTTCTATTATAAATGCTACTTCTACATAAGTATTTTGAACTCTATGTACATCATGCTTCTAGATTCTAGAAGATGTTTCTAGCCACACAATTTTATTTTATTCCTGCATGCTTCTATACTACTCAAAACATTGAAAGAAGACTTTTAAGTAGAGAAGTAGACTTAGTCATAGTAGAGATCCAGAGGATCTTCTTTCTTTTGCTTCTTGTCTTCTTCTTTCATTTCTTGAGTCACATGAGCTTCTTCCCTTTTTCTTTTGTTGTTGTTGTCCTTCTTTAGTTTCGGAAAATTCATTTTGTAGTGTCCATATTGTTGGCATCCATAGCATTGGATTTTGGACATATCTTTGTTGTTTTTTCTTCATGGACCAAATTTGCCAAATTTTCCCTTTATCTTGGCCATGGTAGCAAATGCTTGATCCTTTGATCCCACATCTTCCTTTGTTTTGAGTATTGTTTCCTCTATCTTGCATAGAGACCACATTTCACTTATTGGGGTGGCTTCCTTCTTGGCATATATGCCTAATGTGAAGTTGCCCCAATCCTCAAGTAGAGCATTGATTATTACGGTTGTTATTTCTCTGTCAGACATGACTTCCCCTAACTCTTGAAGGTGATCCCTCATCTCAAATATCTTCATGAAGTAGGGAGCTATTCCTTCCCTTGATATTTTCATTTTGTATAATTCATTTCGTAGAGATATCACTTCTCTAGTTGTGATTACCGAGAATAGCTCTACTAGTTTATCATAGACTTGTTTTGATGTTTCATGTTTGGAGACATAAGGAATGAGAGAGTCTTTGATGGATTCTATTAGAATCTTTTGAGCTCTTGTCTCATCCTTATTATACTTGGCTAAGGCTTGAGTTTGTTCCTTAACAGCAATAGTAGCATTCCCTTTTATGTGTTCTAGGAGTTCATTCTCCTAGAGAAGTAAATCAATCATCTTCTTCCATGCAAGAAAGTTGTTGGTCCCTACCAATTTGTTGTTTTCCTTGCAAAAAGATATTGATGTATATTCATAAGGGGACATATACTTGATATATTTTTAGATGTAGTGGACTTGCTTTCTCCTTGAAGACTTGATGGATTGCCTTCCTTAGATCTTGATGTTCTTCAATTTGCTTTCTCCAAGTGGACTTGCTTGATGATGAAATGTGCTTGATGGCTTGTAGCTTGATGTAGGTCCTCCTCTGATTTTCTCTTCTTGTAGGTGCCTTTGTGTAAGGCTCTTCTTCTTGCTTTGTAGTTTTCCTTGATGAATGATAGATGGTAGACCTTCTTGTCCTTGAAGTGATTGAGACTCATTGGCTAGATGCTTCAACTTTTGTAGATGTCCTTCCTTGATGAGAGCTTTTGAGATGCCCTTTCCTTGATGTGTCATCTTAGCACTGATACAATGTTGAAGAATCAAAGGCAATTAGGTATAGTGTGATTCTTCTTGACTTGATGTCAATTTGTGGAGTATTTTTACTTTTCTTGTTAGCTTAATCTTCTTCTCTTCTTATTAATGCATGTGTGTGTACTTCATCAAATGACTACCAAAAACATAAGAACAAGAACACAATATGTTGGGCTCTTTTCCAAGGCCAAAACCTCTCTTCATGCAATTCAAAATAGTCATTCATTTTGTTCACATGTTGTTGGGCAGTGTATTGACCAGTAGCATCAAACAAAAAGATTTTTCTTTGATAATCTTGGGGCATGGCATGGAGTTGTGCAGGTAAAACTAGAGGTGCATATCGGTTTTCCATGGCTTGGATTCTGGCTTGACTAGGGGGTAAGGAGCTGGTAGTTGAGGAAGGGCTTGAACTGGATGGAGATGAACTAGATGATGGTGAGGATGGTTGATGAATAACTGGTTTAGGGGAATGGACTGTGGTGGTTACTATTGGTGAGGTTGTGGTAAATGAAAGTGTATTTACAGTGATTGAAGATTGTGCAGAAATTTCAGAGGCAGCAGCAGTGAGGGAAGCTAGTTCAACATATTTTTGAAGGTAAGCATCATCTATATTGCTTATCAATGTAGAGGTCAAAGCTTCTAACTTATCAAAAGCATCCAAGACTAATTTATCTAAATCTGAATGAATAATCACCCTCTTTGATTCAATGAGTTGAGTAAACTCATGGTCTAACACTGTTTCATGGATGGCATTCTCAAATTTAGTTCTAAATTATGAGAGGTCAAATGACAAATCAAAAGGGATTTCCTCTAAAGTTGACAACTCCTTAGGGAGTGAATTTGCTTTGACTAAAGTGGCTACTACTTGCCTGAGTTTCTTCCTTTTTAGTTTTTCTTAAAATCCTTTTTGGGTCATCAACTATAGTAGTAGGGTTTGGATCTGGATTTGCCCTGGTATAGTGAGTCTTCTTAGGAGCCAGAATTCTAACTTTTTTAATTGTTTTTTATGAAATTTTTCAAAAACAACTTGATAAAAATTACCTTAAGGGGCTCAAGATGAAATTTAAGGTTTCCTTAAATTTTTATGAGACTGAGGATCGAAATCCCCAGTATGGACGCCAATGATGTTATCACTCCAAAATTTCTTCAAGGTTGTCAGAAAAAGAAATGATAGAGGTACCAACTTTGGAGATCATAATCTAACTTTCCTGATCTCAGAGACAACACTCTCTTTATGATTTAACTTTGTTTTAATTAATTGTTTTTAGGCTAGTTATGATTGTGTTGGGGTTTTTTATTTGAATTTGGGTGGTGGAATCACTTACTTAAATGAAAAGGGTTGTCTTTTACCATTGGGCTATGGGGTCAAATGTCAGACAAACAAGACTGGATTAAGTTCTAAAAACAGCGTCTAGAGGGCAAGATAGAGGAGTTACTACAGATCTCAAAGGCTTGAAGGTCAAATGGTTTCCAATCAGATCCAGGGAGCAATTAAGGGTTCCCTAGGCCAGATCATGAAGAGAATGAAAGAGGTCAACCGGGATGGGGGAACAATTAAGGGTTCTCAAATCCAGGTATCAGAGCAAAACATATAAATGACTAAATGTGCAAAACAGAGTGTACTTAAACAAATCCTGAGTGATATTTCCAATTAATTCATTCAAATTTGGAAAACAATTAAGTTTATGAAACACATAAGAAGGTAACAAAATCAGACAAAGAAGATACTTCACTGCAATAGCTCATCTCAATAATCGTCTACTGCAATCTTTTTATTACTTGCTCCAGTCTGTTGACTTGAAAAGTGGTCCAATCACCCTTAGATTTAATATCAAAATAAATCTACAAATGTATAGCAATCCACACCCAACACTTCCAATTATGAAGTATTTATACAAAAAGAACTTACAAATATCTCAAACTACATTGAAAACTAATCTAGGAAAAGGAACTATCTTCATGCAAGAATATAGAGACAGTTATTGAACTGTTGTTAATCTACGATCTTTTGGTCTTTGATCTTTTACCCTTTAAGTTGCTTGATTGTTTGGTCTTCATGTTGGATGTCATATTTACTTATGACTTTTCATCTGATACTATTTGACCTTGCTGACATGTCAATATCCTTTTACTATGCTCTTTTACTTTTTACTGTACATTTATATTTTTACTGTGTATTTCCTACAGTAAATCATTGAGTTTTTCCCATGTCTCAGCAATTGGTAATTGGATATTGAGCAGTTTTCAATATATCTCATCTGCCTCTGTATACTTGGCAAAAGTAGGCTTATTGACAAAAAGGTGTTTTACCTCGTGCTGGAGGTAAAACAAGTTTTCAAAAGTTTGGTATAATACTTTGCCTGTTGGTATAACCTTCATGGATGAAGTGTTTACCTAATCTTTGGCCACTTCCATGATCTTCTTATTGTAATCTTCTTGTGTCATTAACTTATCATTTATAACTAGGGGATTTGGTATTCCCTTTTGCCTCAAAAGTTCGAACTTAACGATGAACCTGTCAATGGCCAGTTGCATGGTTTGACACTTATCCTCCAAGTTCAACATCAAATTTCTCTTAGTGAGGACTCTTTTGACTTCCACAATTGTACTTGTCCTATCAGGTATCTCTAGTTCTTACAGCTTATACTTGTTCTTGGATTTGAGGAAGTGGATGATTCTTGCTGCCTCCTCTGGCATATCTCCAACTTCTTCTTTGAGTCTCTGAATGGCTTCTATAGCCTGCTTTATCAAATCAATTTGTTCAAAAATGACCTAGGTGGATGGCCAAATATCAGTGACAAAGTCAATGATATTGGCCCACAGTTGTTCCATAGCCTGACCTATAGGTTCATTGAGTGTCAATTCCTTCTCTAGGCTTTTGATTCTTTTGGTCATCCTTGTAGCCTTCTTTTATTCTTCTCTGTGCATGATTTGGGCAAATTTGTAATCTATTTCTAGGTTGGTGAATTTTTCCTTAAGTCTATTCATCTGAATGGTCTGAATGGACATTTCTTCCATTGCTTTGACCAACCTCTTTGCTTCATCACCTGTGGAGCCTATTGTTGTCGATCTTGTTGTTGATGTAGTTGGTGTAGATGTTGGTAGTGCAGTGGCCATTGGAGCAATGGGAGCTAAGGATGCTGCCAAAGTAGAAGGTACAACAGTGGTAACTGTTGGAATGACAGTTGCAGGAGCATCATCCAAAGTAGCTTGTTTAAGTTGCATCAAGCTTTCCAACTCTAACTCCATCTGCTTCAACTGATTCTTCAGTTGCAGCACTAGGTCCATCTCTTCATGATTGTTCTGACTTTCCAGGACCTCCTTTGTCTGTGGGTGCTGTGAATGAGGCATCTTAAGTTGTTTCTTGAGGGCTCCTATGTCCTCATTCTTCTTCTTGATTAGTTTCTTTTTGGCCTTAATATCACTTGGGTCATGGCCCAATTCAATGACCAAGTCCTCCAAGGACTTTATTCTGTTGTCTTTGGCCTGTGAGGAGGCCTTCTCCAATTTGTATTGGGTTGTCACATTATCCAATGAATCTTGTAGCTTATAGGCATCCATAGCCTTTCCTGTGAGGGTGGAGTAAATCATTTCTCTAGCCTGCTTATGGAACTCTATCTAATCAATGGGATGAACATCCCTGGCCAACACCTCAAATTAGTCTTCTTGTAGCTTGTCGGGGTCTTTGGTTGCTGAACAGTGGGCTGCAAAAAATGATACCTGCATCTTGCTGCTTTGATGTCAAAGTCTGACATCAATCTGGTCTGGTTTGGTGGTGTAAGCTTGAAGTATTGGGCATATGTCTCTACCTTCAACTTTTCATTCCTCATCTTTATTTCTTTAAATCTGTCTTTGATATCCTTTTCCCTGTCAGCCAGCTTGACAAAAGAAGAAACCTCCATACTTTATTGTCTCTCTATCATATGTGTGTTGGAGGTTGATGGATGTTGTGTTTCACCTGATGTAGTTGTTTCTTTACTTCTCTGCCCCATTGTCTCAGTGTCAGTTATTTCCTCTAAAGCAATGTTTTCCTCCTGTTCAGACACGGGGTTCAACTTGGGCCTCCTCCTTGACTCAAACATCTCATCAGTAGTCTCCATGGCAAAGCTGTATGGCTCTTCCCTATTCCTCTTTGGATTCTTCTTCTCATTGGCTGGGATCTGTAACACAGGATGAACATTCATTGGTTCTCCTATTTCTCGAACCTGCAGGAAAGGGATCTGGTCAAATTGCTTTTCTAAATCAATCAGTGTGTTCTCAACATCCACAATTGTGTTGTCCATATCAATCAATGTGTTCTCCACCCACTCAGATTGGTTGGCAAACTGTTCAATGTCTGGTCTTGGGTGGTGGATGCAAGGTGCCATTTTGACCTTAAGTCTCAACTTGTTTATGACCCCATGAGGGTCACACTGCCATATGAAGTTGTTTCTGAATTTCATCTGTTGTAGTAACATATTGGCCTCTGGTCCAACCTCTCTATTGTTGCAAATGAATGGGCCCAATTGGTTTTTCACCTTGAACTGGGTTTTCTTCCTAGCATATAGGAAGTGGACCTAATCATAATTGATGATTTGTCTGAAATATTCAAGGGCAAATATCCTCATAGGGAGGAGTTTTGGCAATTTATAAGGGGCTAACTGGAAGCCACAGACTCTGATCTCAGTGTGTTCTGGTAAAGGTACCAGTGTCCCACCTTGTTGTTCTTTGCCAATTGCAGCACTCTCATGATGTCTTGGTTGATTCTAGGCCAAGTATCAGAAGTCATCATGTTCATGACAGGGTATACAAAGGAATCTATGAAGTCTTTGTAGGTGAATGTTGTGGAAAACTTCTAGACCAAGGGTGTCTAGTAAACCATTGATGTCTCCTTTCCCTTAGTGTCCAACTTCTGGATGCTCACATGGAACTTATCTGTCTAGTAATACAAAAACATATAAAACAACATTGAAGAGTATTTGAAAACTCTTTCAGTGGGCATTCTGGTGAATTGTTCATGCGTTATGTCTGCAATGAACTGAACATAATCATACATGATAGCAGGAAGGCTAGAATGACCTCATCCACATGCTCATCTGATGTGTATCCTAGAATGCATGAGAGCATGGTGATTATGTGTCTGCCAATTTCTAAGAAAATGGTGACAGCATAGGGTGGGGTATCTGTAAGAATATGGCGATCTTCAATGATGAAATTCTGGAAGATTTGCTTGATTTTCACCTGGTCTAATGTGATGTATAAGTCCAATAGGTTTCCAATGGATAGAGGGGTTTGATTAGGGCTAGATTGGATTTGTAGCATATGGTTAATTGACTCAGGTGTAATGGTGAATAACAATTGCTGATTTGGGGCAATAATAGCCCTTTGGCTAGGGACATAACAAGCATGATAATAATGTACAATATCTAGGAAAGGGTGAACTTCTGGGAATGTGTATTTGGGTAAATTGATTCCCAAAGGTTTATGTCATTTGCATGGTTCAAAAATCTATCCTTACTCCAACAGTGGAGCTTCAAAAGATGGCCTGAAGTTGTAGTGTCTTTTATTTGGAAATCCTTGTCTGCTAAGGCCAAATGGTCAATGTCCAAGTTAGGGGTTGACACAAGTCTGACATCGAGAGAGGTCTAGGCAACCATCTTTAGGATAAAATGTGGGAATTAGGCTTATACAGCTTATAGAAGTGAATCTTTGACAAATCTGGTGGAGTGAAAGGGTAGTTTGCGGGTCGGAACAGAGGGGTTTGGGTATTCAAAGGGGAAATACTCTCAATTTAGGGAAAATTAATCAAATTCAATCAATTTAACGTTTGAATTCACTGTATGTTTTTAAGTTTGGGAGGGCCATTCTAGTTTCTTGTCAAAAATAGCTGGAAATGGTGGTATAGGCTACAAACTGGTTTCAATGGTAGCTGTAGAGGGTACTCTGGCTTCCGCTATGCACTGGATGGTTGAATTGGGTGTCCAGAGCGTGTTCAGAAGGTAGTTGGCGGTGAAATTCGGTTGCAGGGGCTCAGGGTGGCGCAGGTAGGCTTAGGAAGCTTTCACAGAGCGAATGAGCAAAAAGGGTGAAAATGAGCTTCTTCGGCCTTTTAACCGACAATGGTTAAAATTTGGCGCAGAATTTCATAATGAATAATAGTTGGTTTCGGCTTTTGGCAGGGAGGTGGTTTCGGGCCACCGCTTTTGGTAGTCGGGCAGTATTTCCTCGAGAGCACGCGAGTTCACCTGGAGTCGCCACATAACCGAAAGGGGCCGAGCAAAACCACTAATTTCGCGTGCTCGAGGGTGGGTAAAGGTCGGAAAGGGATTCTGTGCGATATGGATGCGCATCGTCAGATCTGGGGGTGCAAGATCTAATGGTTGTCGCTCAATGGAGCTGCACGGAGGGAAATCAGGCAGATATTTACGGGTCCCGAGGGGTTAATTACAAATAATTGTAATTATTTAATGAATAAGTGCAGGGTTAAAAGTATAATGCACGGGTTTATGAAGTGGGACCGGGGTTTAAGTCTGGTGAGGTTTGTTAACTGCACCGAGAGTGGGTTAAAAGGGATTATATCAGGAAAAGTGAATTTGCGCAGTTAATTTAAATAAAGAGGAGGGGGGAATAAAACTTAGGATAAAGGGGGTTTCATGGGTTTTTTAGGAAAAAGAGGGAAATTAATAAGGGGAAAATGATTTTTCTAAAGGGGAATGGGTTTCATACTAGGGAAAAGGGGTTTTGGGTTGGGAAATGACTTTTGGAAGGTAATTTGCTAGGGAAATGTGTGAAACCAAAAGGCTAGGGTGAAAATGAAGGGAAAAATGGTATTTAAACAAGAAATGATGGAATAATGGGGAAATTAGTAAGTATGTAATGGGGGTGAAATGAAATGAGGCGAAATTAATTAAATCAGCTTGTGAACATCCTTTCATTTTCATAACTGCTCCTGCACACTAAAACATATGATTAAGTATGATAAATGTGCTTATGTTTCAATCAACTTTATACTTCTGCAACCTTTCTTCTACTTACCATTTACTTACCCTAACATTTTTTCTTCACTTTATTGGGTGCATTTAAATTAACAGACCCTTTCTTTTCTTTTTCTTTTGAAAAGTAAACTATCTAATTCCAACCTCATACCTTCCAATGGCTCAGATTAAGCTTATGAGCACATTTTATTTCTCTACCTTACTGATCTGCCAAGATTAAACAGTTTGGCTAGATCTTTATTCTCTATCTATAAACATGAAATTTAAAACATGAACTAGTCAAGATTAAACAGTTTGACTATCATGAATTGTGGCATTTATGACACGCTGCACACAACCATTATTTTGCACAGTAAAGTAAAAAGTGGTGGCACTTAGACTTACACACTTTCATGATCTGTTTTTTTTTGCGGTTCATATATTTTCACTTTTTTTATCTTTTCTTATTCTTTTTGTCTTTATATTTTTTAGTTTTTAATATGGAAAACATTTTGCAGAAAGCAAAAGTATGTACAATATTACAAGATCAATCATAGCTAATTCAAAATTATGAATTCTATTAATATAGGACCCTAACAACCTGCAGGCAACCTAACTAAGTCCCAAGTTTGATTATGTACCAAGGAGTCCATCTCTTCTTTCATGGCTATCTCTCACTTCTTCCTAGTTTCCATTAGCGTTGCTTATTCATAACATTTTGGTTCACCAAAATCAATGAACAATACATAAAATAATGAAGGAGAGTATCGTTTAGAGGTTTACTTATCCTGATAGATCTTCAAACACCACTTTCAGGTGTTTGAGGTGCATGTTGTTCTTGTGGTTGTTGTTGTTGTTGTGGCTATTGATCATTATGATTTTCAGACACCTTTACTTTTTATGTGATTTCATCAAGCACTGTGTATTCTCTATTTTCTTTTTCATGTTTCTTTCCCTGCATTTGATCCTTATATAAGACCCTTTCATTGAATATGACATCTCTACTCATAATGATTTTTTGATTTTCATAATCATATAAGTGATAACCAAAACCATTAACACCATATCCAATAAAGGTACATTTTTTTATTTTGCCTCAAGCTTTGTTCTATTTTATTTATTAATATGAACAAAGGATTCACAACCGAAAGTCTTTAAAAATAAGTAGTTTATTTTTTTACTTGTCCATGCCTCCTTTGGAATACCACCATCCAAGGAACTTGAAGGCCCCTTGTTTAATAGATAAACAACAGTATCTACAACATCTACCCAAAATTGTAAATGCAATCCTGCATGCAATCGTATACACCTTTCACGCTCCATGATTGTCATGTCCATCCTTTCTGACACACCATTTTCCTGTGGTGTTCCCAAAACAGTCTTCTCTCTGCGAATTCCATGTTGTGAACAATAATTATCAAACTCTTTACTGCAATATTCTCCTCCATTGTTTGATCTGGGACACTTCAACTTCTTTCATTTCTCATCATCAACCAATGCTTTCCATTTCTTGAAAGCATCAAATATGTCAGATTTATTTCGAATACAATAAATCCGGGTTTTTCTGGTTGCATCATCAATAAAAGTAACATAAGAATGAGATCCACAGAGATGATACTTGAGCAGGTCCCCATATATATGTATGCACAAACTCTAATATTTTGCTCTTATTTTCTTTACCAACACTGAGAAATCTGACTCTCTTATTTTTTCCATAAACATAATTCTCACAAAAATCCAAATCAACATGCTTCAAAACTGGCAACAAATTTCTTAAGTGAAGAATTTGCATCCCCTTCTCACTCGTGTGCCCAAGCCTATGATGCCACAATGTTGTATCTACTCGTGTAGAAGTTAAAGCATTAACAGAATAAAAAATACCATTGCATAAATACAATGTACCAAAACTTTCTCCTTTTGCTATTACCAAGGCTCCTTTGGTGACCTTCCAGGTTTTATCTGTAAAAGTAGTTACACAACCTTCACCTCCCAACTACCCTATTGAAATTAGATTCTTCTTCAGACCTGGAACATGCCTTACCACCTTTAATAGCCATTGGTTTTCATTCTGTTGTTTTTATAAAAACCTTACCCATTCCAACAATTTTACAGGATTCATCATCACCCACATGAACCTGTCCAAAATATCCTTGAACATAATCATGAATATGTTTCCTATCAGGTATGGTATAAAATGAGGCCCCTGAATCTACCATCCAAACATCAATAGTATTTTCTAATGAAAGAATCAAAGCATCATGCAACATATCACTTGTCACATTCATTTCATGATTACTTTCTTGTTGTGTCACCTTCTTTTCCCTTCCGAGACTTACAGTCTTTTTTTAGGTGTCATTTTTTCCCACATTTCTAGCACACTATCTACGATCTGGACTTGGATCTACCTTTCCTTGATTTACTGCGATATCCTAAGTTCTTTCCTCTTCCCATTTTTCTTCCCCTAGTCTCTGCAGTGAAAGCATTACTTGATGTCTCACCATAGCCTTTCCATCACATTTCCTCGCTAAGGATGGCACCAACAACATCATCAAACTTTGAAATGCTAGATCCAAAGACAAAGTTATCAATTACCATAACTAAACCATTCCAACTTTCTAGCAATGAGCATAGAAATAACAGAGCCCTAACTTCATCAGCAAAATTTAACCCTACAAAACTTAATTGACTGGTAATTTATTAAATTCATTTAAATGATCAGCGACTTATCCACCTTCTAACATCTTCATATTAAATAAATGTTTCATAAGAAATACCTTGTTTGAAGTCAAGGATTTTTCATATAGCTTGGCCAATGTTGCCATTAAACCTTTTGTTGTCATTTCCTTTGAAATATTATAGGCTACCGACATCGCTAGGCACAGTCGTATTGTTCCAAGTGTCTTTCTCTCGAGAATCTCCTATGGTAAGTACAAATCTTTCTAATACAAATAACCTTCCATCCGCATTTTCCATAGCTAGTAGTTTTGGTTGTTAAATTTCTCGACCGTAAACATACCATCTTCTGCCATTGCTCCCACTCGAACCAAGAACCCTTCTCTCCTATGAGTTTAATAGACAAATACACATTCGGCTCTGATACCAGTTATTAGAAAATTATATATTATAGAGCATTGGTACACATAAAATATTGCAAAAACACAAACACAGAGAAAACACATTAAAACAAGAGAGACACAAATATACATGGTTCACCCAATTTGGGCTACATCCACAGAGAAACAGTCAGTCATTCCTCTTATCTTATCCAGCGAAAGGAAGAAATACAACCTACAACAAATCCATTGTAATTTCCCCTTCACTCTCGCACAGTATTCTCTCTCTTTCTCGCTCAAAATACATATATACACAACCGCAATACAATTCCCTCAAATAAATCGAGGGGTTGCCTTCTAAGGAAAAAAAGAATCTAAATTAAACATAACTTCTAACGTCAGATCATTCGCCTAATGAACGACTCAGATTGACTACGAAATTACAATATTTTACAAGGCAAACTTTTAGTACTAGATTTTCCAATAATCGGTTTGACATGTGGAAGATTGTTGGAGCGCCATATTGACCCTCAGATAAGCATTTACATGTTGAGCATTTTAGAACCATCATATCCAACAATTTTTTGAAAAACATTCCAAGTGACAAACTGAAACAACCTGTCCAAGTAGAAATTGGTTTTAGACCCTATGTATGCAATTTTGGTATGAATATAACAGAGCATCTAAGAAAGAATTCTGAAATTCATTCGTTATTTTACAGCAGAACAAGATTTGCTTCTATTTAATGTGAAAGTATTATTTTTCTTATAGGGTTGTTGACAGCCTGGATGACCCAAAAATAAAGGATCATACATGCTAGTTGAATTGCCCATGTCAAATTTCAAGATGTTAGCTTAGGTTGATAATAGCAGCATTAAAGGGGATTAATTCTAGCATGATTAATAACACGATGCTACACTACTCTAGGTAGCTAATAGGCCATGGTTGAAGACACTGTCTTGGAATCTTAGTCACACTTGTTGGGCTTATTGTTACATGGTTATTGGTGTTTTATCACTTTATTAGCCTGTTATCTTGTCAAATGATGAGGTCAGCCCAAATACTTGTTATGTTTATAATTTTGGAAGGTTTGCCCTAAAACCTTTTGAGGAAACACATAAATTAAGGGTTAAACCTTACTTAAGCTCATTCTGAATTTTCCTATTCGGCTAGATCTTGTGTCGTTGAAGGAGGAAGGGCAACATCATAGTGGACAACTAGCAACCTATCTTCACGCTTGAAAATAGGTGCATTTATAGCCTTTTCACAGAGTGGATGGAATGTAAACTTATAGTATGTTTTGCAGTGATACACCTATCTTTCTAGATTTGTTTGATTGACTAATTTGGTGGGAAGAGTTTAATCATCACATAAAACCTCAAACTGGAGCAGGGTACCCTAACCTTCATCAATATTTATATTTCTTATAACAAAGGTAAAGGCACATAGGTTCAAGCTTGTTTTCATCATCACATAATAGTAAAAGGATGACCCTGTACGCAAGGCAAAGGTCATTTTTGACCTTGTGATAGTCAGTTATACGCAACAGTGCTTGATGGGGTTATCTATTGCCTTTGGGTCAATTTTTCTTCCACATTACTAATGGTTTTTGTATCCAAACTTATTCCTTCATCAACAATAAACCATGTGTAAATTGATAGAGAAAATCAACACTATCGCTACAGCAAAAGAGCTTGTTCTGGGCACTTCCAATTGGCAACGGGTTACATAGATCAATCATTATGAACTGAAGACCCTATTCAGCCTATAGAATATCATTTACAGACACCTATAGCAGCAGATATTGAAAACATGTTATGGAGATTGCTGGATGTTTTGCATGAAGAGTTTAGTCATAGTACAATATTCAGGTTTTCACATTCTTTGGAGGATGGGAGATGTGGCATTTTTTGGCAAGGGCACCCTGGAGTTGGGGTTGTTTTTCTCACAAGATAGACACTAACTCTTGGTGAGCGCTCTATTCAGGGATTTTCAATATTTCTTGTTGTAGTTGTCCTAGTAGAGTGCTCCATCATATAGAACAACTTGGCACATAGCCTCTAGCTTGTTATACTTGGGAACTGGAATTGGGAATCAGCCAATGTGTTTGGGACATTGTTTCACCTTTGAGCACATGGTTTCATGCCTACATTGGAGTACTCCAATTGTCCCTTGCAGGTGAAACAATCTATGCCACTTTGATGAGTCCACTTAAGGATGTTGTTGCACATATTTCTATGTTGCATCTGTTGAGGGCATCCACATTTATGAGGCATCTGCTTGGTTTACTTCTATCTTGTGATCATGCTACATGTGCCACATGAAGCTTCTTCAGCACATTTTCATAGATCTACACATGAACACATCATCTAGGAGGACAAACTAGTATCTTACTAATTTTAGAGCCTAGAATTGGTCGATCCTAAAACAAAGAAGGCATACTCATCTCTTGGTTCTATTTCTAAAAAGATGTTGCAACTAACTCCTTTATTCATTGTTAACTTTTCTATTGCAGTTAGTTAGATGAGTATTATATTTTATTTGTTGCCTAGAATATTCTATTGAAGTTAAGGATCTCAACAAACTTCTTCATACATCCAGTAAGCAAGTTGTTATGATGACTATTATATTGTTATTCCTTGGAGAGAAAAAAGGATCTAGGAAAACAAACCATTTTTTCATTGTATGAGGAGATGGCGCTTAAACCTGTATAAGTTTTGGTCTTTCCATTTGCAACTTGGCAATTTTCGTTGTAAATGAAAGAAGCTCTAAGCTACTGGAACACAAATGGTCTTTATTTTGTCTACCTTTGATGAGGGCATCCATATTTATGAGGCATTTGCTTGGTTTTATTCTATCTTGGGATCTTACCACATGAATCTCCTTCTACACATTTTTATAGATCTACACATGAACACATCATCTAGGACACACTAGTATCTTAGTATTTTTAGAGCCTAGAGTTGGTAGAACCTGAAACAAAGAAGTTACCCTCATCTCTTGGTTCTATGTTTAGAAATATGTTGCAACTAACCCATATATTCATTATCGAGTTCTCTTTTGCAGTTAGTTAGATGAAGATTATAGTTTATTTGTTTTCTGGAATATTTTATTGAAGTTAAGGATCTCAACAAACTTCTTGATACTTTTAGTAGGCAAGTTGTTGGAATAATTGTTATTGTTATTCCTTGGAGAGAAAAAGGGATCTAGGAAAACAAATCATTTTTTTATTGTATGAGGAGATGGCGCTTAAATCTATATAAGTTTTGGTCTCTCCATTTGCAACTTGGCAATTTTTGTTGTAAATGAAAGAAGCTCTAAGCTACTGGAACACCAATGGTCTTTATTTTGTGTACCTTTGATGAGGGCATCCACATTTATGAGGCATCTGCTTGGTTTTATTTTATCTTGGGATCTTACCACATGAAGCTCCTTCTGCACATTTTTATAGATCTACACATGACCTGTTAAATTATGGTATGTTCTATGCTTAGAGCAATTTACTTCTTTTCTTCTTATTGACCACTTATTACCAATCGCATATACATTAAGTGCAGATAGAACTTCAAACGATCGCCAGAAAACAAGCCAAGACAAGAGACACAAGATGTGGCCGCTAGCCAAGGACAAACCCCAATGCGAGGAAACCCTTTGATTAAATCTTCTTTTATCTTCAGTAGTTCAGTAGAGAGAAATAGTACAAAATCAGAATTCTATAATTTTATATCAGCCGCAGCAAACCCTAAATCAGCAACAACAAACTTAGTCAAACAGGGTGAAATTGACCTCCAATATGCTTGGTTAATTTCCCGGTCAACTAGTCTTCAAACAGCCTGAAGAATCAGCCCTTAAATAGTCCCAAATACACAGTCAAACTGCAATTGATTGACGTCAACCTACTGCCCCAAACTAGGGTAGCCAACGCTGGTCAAACCTGTGGTCGGATTGCCTTGATTTTCATGCCAAAAACTGTGACTTGCCTAGGAGAGGGAACCACACCAAAACCTCACTCTTCTAAGGTCAACGCTAGTCAAAGAGACCTACAGCAGCTTCTGCACCCTCCTTGCCTATTGCGTCCTCCTTATTCCCACGTGTGAGCAACTCTTTGTATAACCCAAATCTAAGGAGAGGGAGAAGAATGAGTGAGATGAAATGATTAGAAAATGAATCAACCTCACTTGTATTTATATGATTCATTAGGCATGTGTGCCACACATTTAACTACTGGCTAACCTTGACAATTTGTCTAGTAAATACAAATAAATTAATATCCCAATAAATACTTGTCAGAATCGGATGATCTTTAGATCAATCCTACACCTCTCGACAAGAGAAATCTAGGAAAAATATCATCTACCATAAATGAGATGACCCACATGGAGTTTGGCCCTAGTTGCCAATTTTAAAACTCCCTCTCAACCAAGGAGAGCTTCATCTGCTAATCCGTCTGACCGTAGGTATTGTCCCATCCATCAAATGCACTGCCTTGCATTGTTGGCTCTGCTTTGCTCTGTTGAACTATGAAGAAGAAGAAATGATCGAAGATATACCATCCTCCACTGACCTGAAGTCAGTCTCAGAGTGTTTCATACCACTCTCACTGATCCCAAATCAATATCATTGATCCCAAATCAGTATCATTGATCCTAGATCAATGGAGGTCATCCTAGCATAGGGAGTACAGTAGATATGACGATGCATCCATCGATAGTACTACTAATGGTCCCTAACCCCATTTCCCTACTCATTGATCAGATGAGAGGTACTTCCCATGAGTCCCGGACTGCATGGATAGGATGCCTCGACAGAAGAACTAATCATCCTGTCCATAGGATAACGAATCATCCTGCCCAATAGTCATCACAGGAGAACTAATCATCCTGTCCCACATGTGCCACGAGAGAACTAATCATCCTGGCCCACAAGAGAACTAATCATCATGTCCTACAATCGCCACGGGAGAGCTAATCATCCTGGCCCACAGGAGAACCAATCATCTTGTCCTACAGTCGCCACGAGGTGTCATAGGGGAAGGTTGAACCTTTCACCCTGTACATAATGCACCACCAAGGGATGGTAAGTCGGCCTGTGGTCGCATGTTGCTCCAAGAAGTACCCCGCACTCCCCCCTGGAGCTCCCAGAGCTCAATATATCCATCATACACGACCCTCATAAGAGGGCCTCTCAACAACATCAAGTCGTTCTTGGAAAGTCAGGAATTTGACCTTTCCCAGGGGCTTCGTCAAAATGTCAGCGACTTGTTCATCCATACCGATATGTTGGAGCCGTATTGCTCCCCGTTGTACCATATCCCGGATACAATGGTACCGGATATCGATGTGTTTGGAACGATCATGAAATATGGGATTCTCTAATAGACGAATCCCACTCTGGTTGTCACACAGGATCACGGTAGTATCCAATGTGAATCCAAATAGCTCACTGAAGAGCTTCCACAACCAGACCGCCTCACAAGAGGCCATACTAGCAGCAATGTACTCTGCCTCGGCACTGCACAAAGCCACTGACTTCTGCTTCCTGCTCATCTAGGATATCAAGGTAGATCCCAAAGAGAAACAACACCCGGAAGTGCACTTTCTGTCCACCACACTACCTGCCCAATCAACAACGGTATATCCAAGTAGTCTCGCATCTCCGGCAATGTATCTCAACCCATGAGTGATTGTGCCACAAAGATATTTCAACAGATTCTTGGCACCAATCCAATGTGTGTGGTGAGGCTCAGCCATATGTTGACTCAACATGTTGACTACAAAGCATATATCTGGACGGGAGTTCACCAAGAACATTAATGCTCCGACGAGTTGACAATACTCAGTAGTATTTCGTAAAACAGGTCCGTCAGCACTACCACTTAACTTCTTGAAGTCAAGCTCCATCAGGGTAGTCACGGGCTTGCAGTCCACCATACCGAATCTCTCCAATATTTTCACCACATACTTTCCTTGAGATAGGAAAATCTCCCCTAGTTTTTGCAAGACTTCCAGTCCTAGAAAATAGTGCATCAGTCCTAGGTATTTCATTTCGAACTCAAAAGCCAACTCCCTCTTACATTTGAGAATGAGAGGGTCTGCACCTGTTAGAAAGAGGTCATCAACGTACAACACTAGTATGAGAGGTTTGTCATCTTCAACCTTAAAGTAAAGGTTAGGGTCGACTTCACTCCTAGTGAATCCCAGCCAATGTTTTAAAACTCCGACTCCGACACCGACTCGGTCGAGAATCGACTCCAACTCTGACTCGGTATCGACTCGGTCAGCTTGATTTGAATGTCTCGGTCGTTGTAAAAAATACATTAAATATTTACTTTTTTTATAAAAAAAACATAATTTTAAAGATTTTCATTCATGTTTCCAAACACACAGCATTAGAATATAGATGGAATACAACATATGATCAAAGTAGGCTCATGAATATATCCATTATATCAAAATGGCACCCCGTGCACTGTCAAATACATACATGATCAAAACAAAAACACATAACCAAGGAGGCTAGAAATGGCCTCTACAACAAAAATAAACTGAGACCAGTACTACTGGCTAGTAGCTACTGCCAAAGGAGCCAAGATCATGTCGATCAATCTCTGGATCATCATCAGAGTCAGACGGGGGGCCCCATGACTCCTCCTCATCATCATCTCCAATTGCAGCTGTAGAATTGGTAGCACTAGCAGGTTGTGCAGTAGATGCAAGCTGAGATAGACGAGATATGCAGTTGCGCTTCTGTCGTGGTTGAGCAGAGGAAGCACCTACAACTGGAGGACTTGCTGGCTGTGAGGCTAAGGTTGGTACAAATGGATCAGGATCTGCATTCAACTGAACATTATGTTCGAGTGATGCTATCATCCGTAATTCAAAATCCATATCCTCATCAGAAGCAAACTATGTTGGATGACTCTCCACTACCCAATCTAATGTTGGATCAATGTCTTCCAAAACAATGGGATCTGAATCAGGTATTTTATTCAGCAATTGGTTGCATCTGAGCCGGAGGTTGTATTGGACATAGACTAGATCATTTAACCGTTCTTTATCCAAACGGCTTCTCTTCTTTGTGTGAATCCTCTCAAAGACGGACCAATTGCACTCACACCCAGTAGCACTACAAGTTTGACTCAAAATATGAATGAAAACATAGGTGTGTAATGATTTAGCTCTACAAATTATATCCAACTTTCAAATTATAAACGATTTAACAAAAAAACTATTAAGAATTTGAAAATTGAAATTTTTGTTTACCTGGCTCATCTGCTTCTCTTGCAATCTTTGCTAGGTTCTTCCCACAGGTTCCCGAGGTATTGGTGAAGGTTGTGACCTATCAGTGTATCTCCAGCTATTCACACTCCAATGGTATCATGTGACCAATGCAGTCAATCAGTCCATCTCTAACCTCCCCCCTCAAAGCTCCTGTCTCCTTAGCTTTATAATGATACCGTGGGTTCAAAAAATACCCAGCTACATGTATAGGAAGATGGAGTTGATTGTTCCATCTTTCATCAATGATTGCCTAAATGGGCCCATACTTAGCCACTTTATCCTTGTATGCCCTATTTATTTGCTCATTTGCTTGATCCATAACCTCATAAATAAAGCCCATAGCAATCTTTCCCCATCCACCAACCGCAACACCTTAACCAGTGGTTCAGCAAGCTTCACAATCTTTGTTGCCTTTCTCCAAAATATTTCTTTATTAACTTTATTTTTCAATTCTTTGCCTTCCTTTCAATTCTTTGCCTTCCAGTTGTGAAACCACTGGCTTAGATTCCATTCTTCACTGGAAAACATCTTTTGCGAGTTTCTATGTTGTGAAAGCATAGATTGCAATGTCAAAAAATGAGTAGCAAATCTAGTGAGGGCGGGCCTAATAATATCCCTGCCCCCAATGTGTTTCCTCATGATGTTCAAAATCCATGAATGATTGTAGATAAATTTTGTTGTGCTTTTGGCATGATCTACAGTGTTTTTGACCCAATTTAATTTTCCAATATCCTCAAGCATGAGGTCTATGCAATGTGCAGCACATGGGGTCCAAAATATGGTCTTGTGTTTTTCCTCTAACAATTTACTAGCAAGAACATAGTTAGAGACATTATATGTGATGACTTGAACAACATTAGCCACCCCCCACCTCCTCAAAAACCTCATGCAATAGCTGAAACAACAATTTCCCATCTTTTACCTTATCAGATGCATCAACTAATTTTAAAAACATGGTTCCCCATGGGCAGAAGATAAGAAATTTTATGATGGTACAGTTTCTTTGATCAGTCCATCCATCTGACATGATGGTACATCATGTTCTTGCCCATGAGTCCTTGAAATCTTTCAAATAGTCATTAATGGATAAAATTTCTTTTTGCAAATGATACCCCCTTAGCTCATGCATAGTAGGGCCTTTGAAGCCTTTTCCAACAGCATGTATGGAATCAAACATAGGCACATAATATGGTGAACGGGAAGCATTAAATGGAATATCAGCATCATACCACCATCTAGCTATGTAATCACAAGCAGTATCCCTCAATTCTTTCTTTCAATGGTCATATAAAGTGGGTTGCATTTGACTTCTACTAGCTTGAGGACCATGTGCATCTGATGGAGAGGAGCGAGTGAAATAACTTTTGATATTGATATCACCCTTTTTCATTCTACCCTTTCCTTATTCTTGAATAGACTCAAAAGAGGGAGGAACATATCGGAAGGGGTTAGATGCATCACTACAAGGGATAGAGAAAGAACCCTCAAAATCAAAATGGGGGTTGGTAGCAATCATTTTTTGTATATTCCTCTTCCTCCCAATTTCAGCCTCTAACTCTTTTTGCCTAGCCTTATCTTCTTTAAACTTCTCAAAGTTGGCTAACAATTCCTTCTTAATCTCCCCAATTTCTAGTGAGGTACATGGAGTAATTTGGCCTCTAATCCCCGCCAAGTGTTGTTTCAGCCTATTAATGCCCCCAGGAACTTCCTTAATTTTCCTATGGCAAATTTGCAATGCATTTGACTTTCAACCATTTCAACATATGCCCAAGCAGCATCTTTCACTCTAGGTGCCATTTTTTGACTTGGAAATGAAAGCAAACAATCTGATAACCAAAAAAAAAAGATTCAATGTTCATTTCTTTCACAAAAACACTCTTTAGGATTTCTAGATTTACACATAAAATTTAATAAGCAAAAATAGGTTTTTACAAGTGAAAAAAAATACCTCCATGCACAAACTGCCTCGTCAATCTTGCTCCAAGAAACCAACTCCTCAATGCTGCTCCAAATGATTGCCCAAGAAGCTCCTCACTTCAGCTACAATGCTTGCCCAAGACTCCTCACTGCTGCTCCAAAAACAAACTCAACAACTCCTCACAAACTCTCACTGAAATTCTCACTCAAATGCATGAGATGGCTATGAAAAAATGAGAGGGGTTGAGTGGGTTAAATAGGGTTTGGGAGAGGGGAAATAAAAAATAAATAAAAATTATTGTTTTTTTATGTGCCTGGGTCGTTGTACGTAACCCAGCCGGGTTAATACGGACTCGGCCAAGCCGTCCGAGTTGTTAGAGAACTCGATCGGCTTGGTGTTAACCCGGCCGGCCAAACCGAATACTTGGTCGAGTCAAATTTTTGAGGCCTGGCTCGTACCAACACGGCCGAGTCAGTTCGAAGCCGACCGTTTTTTAAAACACTAATCCCAGCTTCATCATGTAACTATCGATCCTCTTATACCACGCTCAGGGTGCCTGTTTCAGCCCATAGAGGGCTTTCTTCGACCTGCACACGTGAGATTCCCAATCATGAATCTCAAATCCTTCGGGTTATTCCACATAGACTTCTTCTTTGATCGAAGCATGCAAGAATGCGGTCTTGACTTCCATCTGATGTAGGTTCCATCCTTGCGAAGCAGCAAGGGCTATGATTGAGCAGATGGTGGTATATCAGGCAACAAGTGCAAACATCTCATCATAGTCTATTCCTTCCTTCTAAGAGAAGCCACGAACGACAAAATGAGCCTTATACTTTTCAGCACTTCCATCAACTGCATGTTTTATCTTGTAAAGCCATTCCGAGGTGACAACTGCTTTGTCTTGGGGTCTGGGGACCACATCCCAGACATTGCTTTTCATGATGGACTCATATTCTTCAGTCATAACATCCTTCCATACCTGGTGCTTGACAGCTTCTGGAAATGGTGAAGGCTCGTTTTTTATGATCGTGCTCATGATGGTCAAGTATCCTTGATACCTGGTCGGCTTCTTATTTTCCCGGAAAGTCCCTCTTGGGTGAAATGTGTCCTTCAGTGTCATCAAGTGTCCCCCTAAGCCATGAAGGCCTTTTCCCAGAAGAGGAAGGCTCTTATGGAGGGGGATCAATAGGATCCATAGTTTTTTCCACATTGGGCATCGTCTCACTTTCCTTTTCCTTAGGTTACCTGGTGTTAGCTTCTTTAGATCCCCTTTGAGTAGGAAGATTGTCAACTTTGCTAAGAGCCATATCTTCGTCAAAGGTGACATCATGGCTAATCTCGATTTCCCCTTGACTAGGCACATAGATTCTGTAGCCCTTAGTATTTTCGCTATAGCCCACAAAGATTCCTTTCTTTGTAGATGCACCCAATTTATTCATTTTCTCCTTCGACACATGAAAATATATAGGACTTCCAACAATTCTAAAATGAGATATGCTAGGTTTCTTATCAGTGAACATCTCTTCGAGAGTCTTAGAACCCAATGCTTGATGAGGGCATTGATTTTGCACATATAAGGTAGTATTCGCAGCTTCGGCCCACAAAAACTTCAAAAGTCTTTGATCATGGAGCATAGCACGAACAGCTTCCACAATCATACGATTCTTCATTTCCGCCACACCATTCTGCTTAGGAGTATATGGTGTTGTAGTCTCCCTCTTAATGCCAGCCTCTTTGCAAAAGACATGGAACTCATTGGATTCATATTCAGTCCCATTATTAGTCCTTAAGATCTTGATCTTCGTTTTGGTTTGATTCTCGATCAAAGCTTTGAAGTGACGAAACCAAGTGAACACTTCATCCTTGTTTTTCAAGAAGTATATCCAAGTCTTGCGAGAATAATCATCTGTAAAAGTGAGGCAATATAAATATCCTCCCAAGGAGTTTACAAACATCATACCAGATATGTCTGAGTGAACCAACTGCAATATATCAGAGGTCTTGGTTTGGCTTGAGGGGGATGGTCCCCTTTTTAGCTTCCATTCGGCACATCTAGGACATACACCTTCTTACTCTATTCGGAACTCATGCATCCCTGTCACCATTTGTCTTGCATTAGGTAGAACTCTATAATGAAAGTGAGAAAACCTCTGATGCCATAGTTCGGACTGAAGTGATGTGTCACAAGACATGACACCCAACAGACTTCCCCGACCTGATATAATGAATCGACTCGAAACCCAAGAGTGAAAGCTTCTTTAAAATTATTTTTCCATACACGTACCTTGCCATTGATGAAGGTCACCTTGTAGCCTTTGTCTTCCATTACCGAAACGGACACCAGGTTCTTTTTGAGATCAGGTACATATAGGACTTCTTGCAAATGAATTGTATTACCCTGATTCAATTGAAGAGTAACATTCCCTACTCCTTTCATGGCATATTTTGTGTTGTCCCCAAGGACAATTTCCAGGTTGGTCTCCTTCTCTATCAGATTACAGAAAGCTTCTTTGTAACCAGTGAAGTGCCTTGAGGCACCATTATTAATAAGCCAATTTCCTAGTGAGTCTGGGGGAGCAGTAGTAGAGAGGGCCACTGGTAGACAATATTCATATTGCTTATTGTTAACAACGTTAGATTCATACTTAGAGTTTCTTTCCTTCTTGAAGGGTTGTCCTCTTCCTTGATTTCCAGCATTTCTTTTACCTTTGCCATTTGACCTATCATTCCTTTGATTGCCTTGACAATGATTTTGATAATCGTCATGGTGTGAGTCCCTTTTATCAAGGCACTCCCTCGCATAGTGGCCCATTTTGTTGCAATGGTAACATTGTCCTTTTCTTCCACCTTTCAGTCCAACCTTTCCTTTGGATTTAGCCCCAGAATGGTTTCTTCTTTTAGCATGAGAAGAAAAGGCAGAGGGATTGCCTTTAAGTGCGGGCATTTCTTGCTCTTCCATCCTTGTTTATTCTTGAATGCATCTAGCCATCAATTCCTCAAATCCTGGGATGACATTATTGTTGAGAAGAGTAGTCCTGAATATATACCATTCAGGGGGCAATCCTCCAAGAGTTTTGATAGTCATTTCCCTGTCAGGAACTACTTCCCCGATAGATAGGAGATCATTCTTGATCTCGGTGATCCTTAAGAAATATGCTTGCATACTCTCATCTTTGCCCTTCTTAATTTCCTTTAGCTTATTTCTAAGGAACAAAACTTCATTTGCATCATTAACTTTAAATAAACTCACCAGTCTATTGTAGATTTCCTTGGAGGTGGTCAGCTCGGAAACATAGCCACCAGGCACTTGTCAATAGATTCCCGGATGATCTTCTTTGCTTTGACTTCTCCCTTGGTCCACTTGCTTCTGGCGGCAACAGATGCATTTGATGGAGGCGCAACAATATTCCCTCTCATGTGGTCCAACACTTCCTAATCTTCTAAAGTCAGATCGAGAGACATCTTCAATCCATGATAGTCAGACTTCTCACGAAGCTTCTCTTCGATGGGGAAGACTGTTGAGGACCCCATGTAGTTTTTAAGATAGCCTTGCCAACCTTCGGTAATTGCTTTTGTTCTTGCTCTTGCTTGGGCTTTATCTTCACCTCAACTCTGATACCATGTTAAATTATGGTATGTTTTATGCTTAAAGAAGTTTACTTCTTTTCTTCTTATTAACCATTGATTAGCAATCACATATACATTAAGTAAAGTGTAGATAGAACATTAAACGATCGCCAGAAAACAAACCAAGACAAGAGACACAAGATGTGGCATCTAGCTAGGGACAAACCCCAATGCAGGGAAACCCTTTGATCAAATTTTCTTTTATCTTCAATAGTTCATCAGAGAAATAGTACAAAACAAGGTGAATTGACTTCCAATATGCTTGGTCGGTTTCCCGGTCAACTGGTCTTCGAACAACCTGAAGAATAAGCCCTTAAACAGCCCCAAATACATAGTCAAACTGCAATTGACTGAAGTCAACCTGCTGCCCCAAACTAGGGCAACCAACGCTGGTCAAACGTGTGGTCAAATTGCCTTGATTTTCATGCCAAAAACTGCGACCTGCCTAGGAGAGGAAACCACACCAAAACCTCACTCTTCTAAGGTCAACACTGGTCAAAGATACCTTTAGCAGCTTCTGCGCCCTCCTTGCCTATTGCGTCCTCCTTATTCCCACGTGTGAGCAACTCCTTGTATAACCCAAAGCTAAGGAGAGAGAGAGAAGAATGAGTGAGATGAAAAGATTAGAAAATTAATCAACCTCACTTGTATTTATATGATTCAATGGGCATGTGTGCCACACATTTAACTCCTTGCTCACCTTGACAATTTGTCAAGTAAATACAAATAAATTGATATCTCAGTAAATACTTGTCGAAATCGGATGATTTTTAGATCAATCCTACACCTCTCGGCAAGAGGAATCTCGGAAAAATATCAGCTGCCATAAATGAGATGACCCACATGGAGTTTGGCCTTAGTTGCCAATTTTAACGTGAACACATCATCTAAGACACACTAGTATCTTATTATTTTTAGAGCCTAGACTTGGTACATCCAGAAACAAAGAAGTTACCCTCATCTCTTGGTTCTATGTTTAGAAAGATGTTGCAACTAACTCACTTATTCATTGTCGAGTTGTCTGTTGCGGTTAGTTAGATGAGGATTATATTTTATTTGTTTTCTGGAATATTTATTGAAGTTAAGGATCTCAACAAACTTCTTAATACTTTTAGTAGGCAAGTTGTTGGAATAATTGTTATTGTTATTCCTTTGAGAGAAAAAGGGATCTAGGAAAACAAATCATTTTTTTATTGTATGAGGAGATGGAGCTTAAACCTATATATGTTCTACTCTCTCCATTTGCAACCTATCAATTTTTGGTGTAAATGAAAGAAGTTTTAAGCTATTGGAACACCAATTGTCTTTATTTTGTCCAAGTTATGGAGTAATATTTGTATAATTTTTGTTTGGCTATATGTTTTAGGCACTACATCGGAAGTTTGTTTGTAGGTGTATGGATGACAAAGACCAATCAAGGGCCATAAAAAGGTATGGCTATCTTATTGGAAAGGGCTAGGGTGACTGGATTCCTCCCCTAATATCCCTTTTTGTATTTCTTACCTTCAAGATGAATAAGGTGTATGGATGACACAGACAAATCAAGGGCCATAAAAAGGTATGGCTATCTTATTAGAAAGGGCTAGGTGACTAGATTCCTCCCTCTTATATCCCTTTTTGTATTTCTTACCTTCAAGATGAATACAATAGGCATATGAAATCAATTCATTCGGTGCCTTTGTACATAGTCATTGGTAGAGGCCACCCATGATATTTCCCTTGAGTAATGGATTTGTTATAGACCTTGTCACTGCCCAAATTAACGCCTCTATGAAAGTCCCAACTGTGAAGCTACAGAGGTAAGCACACTCGGGAAATGTAGCATTGTAACACATGCATTCCCCTTCACTTTAGGCTATCTCACTAAAGCCAAAGTCGATATCCCTATCTCTGTGAAATAAACTTGTCAAGCAAATCATTATAACAATATGATCCACTTCAATACGCACCTCAATATATGGTTAGATAAATCAGTGCCCAATAAGTGATAAAATGCCTTCAAGAATATTCAATAAGAAACAAAGGAACAAACCACCACAATAGTAAATACAAACCAGTGCTTTGATATTATTCTTTAGGTGACAGAACAAGTTACCTTTCGATGCCTGAGAGTGAAATCTGATTGCATAAACCCCAAGCAAAAGATATTCTTGAGTACCATTTGAGAGTATGTTATAATAAGAACAATCTCGCTACTGTTCACAAATCCCAGACATGATTTATGATAAAAATGTGCAGAAAATGAAGATTTGGAGTGAAGAAAAGTAACCCAAGACTGTGAAATTACACTTGGAATGATAAACCTTGGTTACTTCTAGAAAAATGAATATAGCACGAAATAACAGCCCAACAATGATGAATTAGAAGATTAATTTATCAATGGTCATGAACTTAACATAAACTTGTAAAAATGATGGTGAATTCCCCTAGGGTTTTACCAAGAAATTGACCCGATGAAAGATGAACACACTTACGCACTTATGAGATGAAGTTCACTGCTAGATATGTTATATAAACTTAAGAAACAATATAGAAATGAAATATAGGTTAAGAGAGGGTTAGAATACACATTCAAGTACCAAACCCGAGCCTCTAGGGTTTTCACTAAATCGTATTTCTAATCTTGCAATTTAATTCCCAGATTTATAAGACACCTTAAATCAACCCACAAGATGTTAAAACAATCTTTAATCTATTGAAGTTGTAACTAGTTTCGGTCTTCATAATGTAAATGTATCATTGATGTATTTATTATATTTATTATATTTATTATACTTTTGTCCAAGCATGTTCTTCATGCTTAGAGAGTCAAAAACAATTTATTATGAGTCAAAAGAAAATGTATTTGAGTCATGTCCTATTACTAGAAATGTATGTCTTGAACCAAGAAAATAAACTAAGAAAGAGAGAGATGCAAAGATTGACACCAAAAACTCCGAGAAAGATCTTCTATTAATGGCTTCTAAAAATGACTCCAACAATACACAATAATTTGGAATGAGAGGAGAGCCTTTATCTATAAATGAGCCTTCTAGCTCTTTCCCATTCTTTATTCCCTAAATTTAGCTCAAGGAAATCAAATAAAAGTGACTTGCCATCCAAACATGTAAAAAATCTGCTTGTAGGTTAACCTGATAATGCAATATAAATCAAAGGAGAATACTATAACATACTTCTACTATCAATTTGCGGAAGCTTAAAGATCGAGCTAAACAATATAACCAGAAGAACAAGAGTCAATCACACAATACACATAAAAATACTTTGGGGAAAGCCTCTGCTAGAAACCCCACTATCTGTATTATCATACAAGGTGGAAATACATAGGAATTATACAAAGCCTTAACTCTCACAGCTAGCCAGCTCTCAGTACAATCCTCACAGATGCTCACAATCAATCTTGGCTTCTCTCCAGCCTTCCTCTTTGCCTTCTAAGCTCCTAATTCCTTGTGTTGTTCCTTGTGGATGATTCTCCTGTTACCAAGTGGATGATCCCCTACCTAGAGGATGACAATCCTCCAAAACTGCGCAATCTTCAAGGATGATTCCTTGACTACATGCATGAGTTTTCTTTATAGGAAAACACATGCAACTAATAGTACACTGTCCTTGACTTTAATCTCAACTGGGTCTTTCTCAGAATAGACATGCATGAGTTTCTGATGAGGGAATCTTCAGTTAACTGGAGTAGCACTAGTTGAGTGCATGCATGCATCAACTAACTGTTAACTGTCTATTAGTTCCTCAAACAGTTTGGAACTAATTTAACTGGACTTTACTCTGTAAACTGAGTTAACTAATTACAAATGAAATATAACTCAATCTTATCTCCTTAATTTAGGGGATAACTGTTGCATGACTTCAGAAAAAGTTCTAACTTGAATTTTCCAACTAATTAATTCAAAATGAATTAATTAATTATTTCCAAGTAGTTGTTAAGAGTAATTCGATTTTAATTCGCAATTTAATTCAAGGACAAATGAAATTGGAATATTTTTGTTGCCATATTTCAACAAGAGTCAAAAACAATTTATTATGAGTCAAAAGAAAATGTATTTGAGTCATGTCCCATTACTAGAAATATATGTCTTGAACATTCACAACGTATCTTTGATGAACCAAGAAAATAAACTAAGAAAGAGAGAGATGCAAAGATTGGCACCAAAAACTCCAAGAAAGATCTTCTATTAATGGCTTCTAAAAATGATCTCCAACAATTCACAATAATTTGGAATGAGAGGAGAGCCTTTATCTATAAATGAGACATCTAGCTCTTTCCCATTCTTTATTCCCTAAATTTAGCTCAAGGAAATCAAATAAAAGTGACTTGCCATCCAAACATGTAAGGAGATTAAGTAAACAATAAGTACATGATGCCACATATGCATAAAACCCTCATGACAAAGGTGATGTCACCCTTAGAAGAGGAGTGGCTAGCCTTGTATGTCCAATGATACATTGGAAACGCATTGTAGTCCTCAAATCAGGGCAAGGAAGCATCCTAGTCCACTTTTAGTCCAACATCTTGCTCCTTTAGGTGGAATAACCTCATTAAAATGGCTCAAGTGGATGACTCCTCTAAATGTGATTAAGAGTCTTCATAAAATGTGTTCAAGTCATGTCCACATTGTCAAGTCATTTTAAGTGTCACATTTTTGTTTAAGATAATAAGTCATTGAAGTGACCCCTCCATGTCATCACATGCTCCAAATAACCCCCACAACTATCATAAAGATCCCATTGGTGGGTCAGCCCTCATAACAGGCCCATGTGTGCCTAAATAACTCGAAAGTGCCTTAGAGGGTGTGACCCATGCCCTGTGATACATGGAATTGCCTTGGGAAACATGCAATTGGATGATCATGTACATAATCACCTCCAAGAGTTCATAGCCAAAGTATGGTACACATAAGAAAAGGGGTCCATGTGGGCCATAAAATAGGTGTGCTTTACCATATGTATGACAACCTTTGCATCAAGAGAAATGCCTTTACATAGAGTATAGAATAAGTGAATGGCTAACGACTCTTGTAGATCAGATATCCTAGTATATCCACCTCAAGATGCCTAAATACCTACCTAGGTCATAAATGCTCGAGATAATGGGGTGTTATTGCCAGAGGTAGTTAGCCATAGCAGTAAAACCAGGCACCTTGAAATGGGGACTAGAAGGACAGGCCATGATCAACCACAAAAGGGGTTTGGGCTACCAACTAGACAAACACTTTTACATCAATTATCTTAGCATGGCCAAATATAATATATAGGTACAACAATAATCACATTTTTGGTTCATCATGATGGTCACATCCGGTGAAAAAACGTAGGGTACACTGTAGAGAATCTGAGGTGTAACAAACCCTATCCACTATTAAAATTCTATCCACTATTAAAATTCTAGATGAAGTAACCAAATTAGGGTTATAGCTATGCACATCAATTTGATTACTCTACCCACCTTAATCCATATTAAAACCACCCTCCCACACCAATGACAACAGGTGTATTCTCTACTGGATTGTACAGCTGTAAGTTCAAAATATACAGTTTTAAACAAGATATCAAACGGCCAGAATTAATCTACCCAGTAGTGCAAGTGGCACTAAAGTGTGCTGCAAGCAAATAATTACCTGTTTTGCATTTTTGTGTATCAGAAACTATACAAATGGAATAAATAACTCCAATATAGCACACATAAGGCAAATGAATTCCACAAAGAAAACGGCTTAAGGGGATTAAAAGCATTTCACAAAAATACTGATTTGATGAAGGGGCTGTTGAAAGGACTGGCCGCAAATTCTACAACTTATACAAATGAAACAATTATACAGGGATGGAATATTTATTCTCCAGACTTGGGCGTAGATATCATATGGAAACACTGAAATTACTTTGAAGCCAGAAGATGACTGTGCCATCCTTTTCGAAACAAATTTTGAAATACTAACCTGGTAGGCATATCAGACACTCTCCTCTTCTTTTACAAGAATAAAATCTAAGCGGTTCTTAGATCCTAATCATCAACAGCAAAAACAGATTTTACTATAATTCCCAATCTTTCAGTTTCTTGCTTCCTTTAGGCTTAATTATCGCCCTATTCATCCCTGCCATTTTGCTATTGTATTTGGCTCGAAGTGGATCATTGTATGTCCATCTGCATAGGAACAAAACAATAAACTCTTATCAGAGGAGCTGAAACAACAATAGTTGATGTGAAACTAGATGGATAACATTTTAGAAGACGGCAAATAAGCAAATCGAAAATACATGCGCTGCAATTCATCATTGTAAAACTGCTGAAAAGGGATGTGCATAAAATCAAATTTAAAAATTATCAGAATTGTTAATTCTAAAAGGTAGAGGGTTAACACTTACGGATTGTTCCAATCAGTAGTATCCTCAGCAACAAGATGAGTCCATTTTGTGCGTCCACTGCGACCGAAATGTTTGACCTGCATAACTTTTGGCAATATCGTTTTATCCATTTTATCCTCGCCTGTGGGAGAGGAGAAGTCCCGTTTAAAGATGTCATCTCCTCCAGCAGTTGAAGCATGATCATCAGCTGGTGTCTGGAAGAAGGCTCCCTTGTGAAAATATTTCTGCATGAATTTCCATTTTTGTTTTGACTGTGGTAGTGGTTTTGGATTCTTTCTATCCCACTCCCTGCGTTCTTCTTCTGTCATGTTCCTGACCTTTTCAATCTCCTCCTTTTCCTTCAACATAGCTTCTCTGTTGTCCCTGTCCCTCTTTATTCTTGCAATTTCCCTGGCCTTCCAACCCTCATACTCCTCTGCTTCATTAATTTCATCATCTGTATCAATTTCCCCACCATTGCCCTCGGCCTCTAAATTCTTCTGAATCTCTTCATCTTTTCTTATTTCCTCCACAACAATGTGCTTCGTCTCGACCTTTCGTTCCTCAAGTCTCTTCTCCATCGCTTCTTCAAACGCCTTCTCTTCTGCCTCCAATCTTTCACGCTCTGCAATAGTGTCCCGCTCTGCTTTTGGCACAAAAAATAGGTTTTATCATCGCAATACCACCACCGTGCTCTTCCTCAGAGTCTCTCTCGTATTCAGATTCCTCCCCTTCTTCCTCTTCCTCTTCTTCATCCTCTTCCTCTTCAGACGGCTGAGGGAGTTGTTCCTCCTCCTCACGTTGCCGCTGCAGTAACTTCTGCTTAATTCTCCTCCTCTCCTCCAATGCATCCTCGTCTTCTTCTTCTAATTCTATGCCCTCTTGAACCCTCCTCTCTTCTTCCTGAGTGGACACAATTTCTGCTTGTCTAATGAGCCTATGCCGAGCAATCGCTTCTTCTCTGTCCTTTCTACTCTCTGCCAACCTGCGAAGCCTCGCATCAGCATCCTTGGCCGCCACCATGTCCCTATCATACCTATACCCGTCACCGTCACCGTCACCATCACCATCACCATCTTCTCTGGAAGGGAATGCCTTCTCCAAAGCACGGGACCTAGCTGTAGACTTAGACCTAGACCCAGCTGTTTTGATATCAATCTCTTCATCAGCATCATCCGCCCATTCTGGGGCCTTACCCGGCCAATACCTCTTTACTTTTGTTTGTCCGATTTTTCCCCGCAATTTGTCCCTGATCGCAATCACAGCATCGCTAACTCCAGCAGTCACAGACATTTTTGCACCCGCCCTAAGAATGCCCTTACTTGAACCAACCGGCCTACGGGCGTTAACGATTTAGGACTAAGGCCCAGAAACGAGTCCTTAACCAAGGAGGCGCTTATTGTTGGTTAATCAAGTGTTTTTCTTTGCTTAGTTTGGTTTCTGTCCAAGAAGCCGCAGGCTGGTTTCTCCCCTCCCGTCTGCTGTGGCTAGAAAGTCGATTTCTTAAGGTTGCCCGTGGTTATTCTTCTTCTGTTCAGTAGTTAGTCATGACGGATGAAGCGGCTAGGGATAGGCCCGAATCGAACCATCAATACTCTAGGAGTGGAAAATCTAGCCCTCCTTCCAGATGGGCTACTTCTCGGCTTTGCTGCACAATGGCAGAAAAGGCAGCCAAACACGTTGAGCAACTCTTCGCCGTGAGTACTTCCAGAGCTTCGATAAGAAGTGAGGTGGCTTGTGGGCTTGCCCCGATAGCAACTCCTCCACACGTCTAAGTAGTAAATGAAGAACTTATAAAGGATTGACATATATTGGTTTTTGATATTTGGAAAAAAAACACGAAGTAGGGCGGGCGACCTTCAAATATTGGGTAGGAAAACGACGTATCGATGTGTCTTCGAATTAGGGCGGGCCGATGTGTCTTCAAATATTGGATAGAAGAAATATATATATATATATTTATTTATTTATTTATTTATTGATGTGTCTAGTAGATGAATGGTATTATGGGATTGCGATCGATGTGTCTTCAAATATGGGATAGAAGAAGAACGATCGCTATATATATATATAATGTGTTTAGTAGATGAATGGTATTATGGGATTGCGATGCTTCAATCCTATAATGGTATTTTTAGATTTTATTTTTTTTATTATGATTTGAATTAATGATTTAATAATGAAGACTAAATTTACATAATTCAAATACAAATATTGGATAGAAGAATGACATATCGATGTGTTTTCAAATATTGAATAGAAGAATGACATATTCATGTGTCTAGTAAGATGGTATTATGAGATTGTGATGCTTTAATTTTCTTAAAAATATATATATATATATAATTAAGATTTGAATTAATGATTTAATGGTGAAGACTAAATTCAAATAATAAAAATAATAAATATTAAATATTTATAGTTTTGAAAATTAGCTTAATTAAATAAATAAATATAAATATAAATATGGATAGTTTTGAAGATTAGTTTAATTGATTGAGTTTTTGTCATTAAAAGCATTTTTGTTATTAAGAGATCACGAGTTCAATTCTCTTAATATCTTCAGGGTCAAGTTTCATGGTTGAGTCGATAGGAAGTGGTCTTTTTGGGTTGATTTGCCTAATAGAAATATTCTAAGTGGTCCCTTTGGGTTGATTTGCCTTATAGAAATATTTTGTGGATGTAGCGATTATCTATGAGATCTAAAAATCGTATAGAACATATATATGTAGCGATCATTGATCTCTCAGATCAAGGAATCAAATAGAAAATATATATATATATATGGTTGGCCAAAATAAAGGAAAAATTAAAAGTTCAATTTAAACCATCTCCAACATGATCAAGTGATTTCTTTGTGTTAGGTTCTAATTGTTTTTAATTGTTCATATCCATTTAAATCACCTCCAGCATGATTATGTGATCTCTTAGCCTTAGGTTTTAGTTATTTGTTTTTATGCATTTTTAGTGTATTTATGTATTTTAGATTTTTAACATATATAAAGGTTGTTAGAGTCGGTCTAGTTATCCCTCCGTCAGAGATCAAAGCTCTTTTTGCATTTCATGTTTAGGTGTACCATCAGTTTCGATCAGTTGCATTTCGTTAGGCATGCCATAACTCTAACGGAATGGTTTGTGTCACTCATTCCCCTCGTGCTTGGCACTGCTGGTTCAGGTCTATTCATAAAAACAAAGCTTCAAAGGTCATTTACAGTCATGTTTTAAATTTTTAGGTCTTAGGTCGAGGGTTGAGTCAATTTTGTTTTGGAAAGTCTAAGAAGACCAGCTGGCCATAGGGATGTCTTTGATAGATGGTTACCGCAATAATTTTCATCATTATACAGATAAAATTAGGACTTCTCTTCAAAACTCTGTTTTGAAGATAAGTCGTCATCTCATTTTATCATAAATTTTCAAAAATTTCAGTTCTTGAATTGTCCAAGCGCAGCCTTGGTCTCCTTTGCCAGATCATATCACAGCCATCCCTACAAAAAAATCAACAAAGAACATTAGTCCAAACCTCACCAAATTATAAAAAAATAAAAAAAGCAGTGTTTATTTAAAGACCAAAAGTGAAAAGTGCCAAACCTTACAAAGTGGGTTTTTGAATCAATTTAATTCAAATGAGATATTTTGTTTGCTTATAAATAGGGAAAATAGTTCATTTGCACCCAAATTCCCAAAGCAACATCGTGCCTAAGCATTTGAAGGCCAAAACCGTGAATTGCGTGCTAGTGGACAGTGTTGGAGGGTGTGCTACACACCGGGCAGTGCGCTACGCATTGGGCGAGCGCGGCCTTTGTAAAAATACACAGGCTCTACGCATAAGGTTGTGCGCTACGCACTGGGATAGCGCGCTACGCACTCAGTCCAGCACACAATTTGTTTATATTTATGCGCCCAAATCGTGTCTAATCGCCTCCAAAGATGCAAGTAGGTGTTTTATAACTAATTCAATCAATTTGATATTGTTTATAGTGTGTTTGAAGAGAGGAGGTGATGTGTTGGGTGTAAGAAATTGAATGAAACCCTAGGCCCCTATCAAAATCCTTTTTAAGGGTATTAAAGGACATATGGGTAATTGGTGAAGATTTTTTTGCCTTTCCTTGGTGGAACATAGCTCCATGCCCATTTGAAAGATTTGAGCCAACAACACTTCATACCCTTGTCCATTTGTCAAACTGTCCTTGTGACTCTTTCATGCCCAAATACACCAAACAGAGTGTCCATTATGGCATAAGTCTTATGATGTTTCGGTTGGTTTTTTGAGTATGTATTGAAATTGTGATTTCACCACACCTACAACATACATATTGCAAACCTCCTATTGCAGTTATTGTGTTTTCAAAGCCATGTCAGACACAGAGTCAGTGTATGAGCAGGAAAATGACAGTGATTCCACAACAGAGGGAAATGTGCCACAAAGGCCTCGTAGAGGTGGCCCGAAAGAGACCCGGTGATTTGACACCTATTAATCGAGAATCAATGCTCATCCAGCTGAACACTCATTTGGAGAAGTTGTTGGAAAAGGCAAATAGAGACAAGGACATGCTTCGTCATATGAAAACTCACTATTGGGCTCGCATGCATGTTTGCAAAGCGAAAATGAAGATCCTAAAGAGGCGTTTGAGCAAAGCGCTAAAACAACGGAAAAAGCCCGATCCACTCCAAATTTTGGCCGAGGCTTCATTGGCGGGGTACAACACATGATAGAGGCTCTTCACTCCGAATTTGAGCAAATTCGGAGAAAATTTTGTCATTTTGAAATTTTTGGCTTGCAAAACAGGTTTTTTGGCTCAACACGTAGCGCGCAGCGCGCGACCCATAATATTGGGAGGTCCAAATCACAAATGGCTTGTTTTTGGATTTTTCATGATGAATTATACATGCTCAGCTATTGCCAAAAAATTTCATCAAGTTCTGGGTGACCAAAAGGCTCAAAAACATCATGAAAATCACCTTTCTGCCACCTTTTCCAACAACACGAAGTACCTCTGGTAGAATATCGTTTTGAGGGGGGAAATGAGCTTCAAATTGAAAAATTCCACTTGGGTTGGGAAGTAGACATCCAGGTCTTTCCAACGAGCTATCATGAGCTCAATTTGGATGTCGGAAAGTGCCCCAAAAACAGGATGAAATGTGCGCTACGCATAGGGATCACGGGCGCTACGCATACAATTTTTGGTCCAGTTTTCATTCTTTAGCTCAGGAAATGAAGCCAGTTTGACCAGTTTTGATTTGTGGTGTGATTTTTTCACTCTTCTTGATGTAATTAATGAAACATGATGTTATTTTGACACTTAGCTACTTATTCTAGAAGATTCATTCACTAAAAGGTTAAAATTTAATGAATGAATTGGTTTCCTAGCTTATAGAGGCAAGTTGTTTTGACTGCCTAGATTGTAGTGCTTTGTTTCGAGTTGGTTGAAACAGATCCTAGGATGATGATCTCGACCCCTAGAGGCAAGGGAATGGGTTGGCTTGCCTATATTATGTATTTTCTTAGTCATTTTCAAGGTTGGACTCTTGGGAATAGCTTGACACTCTATTGTACATATCTTATCTGCATTTTTGGCAAAGGAAAAGACCAGGGTTTTGCAGCACTATTTGGGAATTCAATGTGGCTTTATGTGTTGATGGTGTGCTTCTTTCAGTATATTTGTAAGTTGTTTTTATGTGCATCGCTTTCCTTCTCTTATCTTCTGCAATTGAACAAATGAAGTGTTAAGGTAGAATCCATAATTTTCTATGCTATGCCTTTAAGTTTGTTTAATTTTCCATGTTTTCATCTGTTTCGGGAGAATTCTTGAAAGTTTCTTGCTCTCCTTAACCTCTCACCAGTCAGATCTATTCATTCAATCACTTTAAAGGCATCAAAGCAATCGCCTATCTTGCCTCAAGTAGACCTCTGCGAAAACTGTGCCTCATCCCCGCACCCAAAATTGTCTTTCCCTTGAATTCAACAAAACCTCAAAAAATCAATTTCAAAGTCCTTGTACTTCATACCTAGCCTAAAATTAGTCATCAATTCAGTCATCTCGACCTCATTGATTACCTTTTGCCGATATTGACTTGGAGAGAGCCCTCTCCTGTCCTCGTAGGGCTAGCTACGAGGCTGAGCATGGTTTGATGTAGCCTTGAGTTTTACCTTATTTCAGCCTAAGGTAGATTTGAGTGCTAACATAGTAGCGACTCCACTTGGGAAGAAATATCAATGGTTTGCTTGCTGATGAGTTTATTTCATGACTCTTAGACGGAGTCTGAAGTCACACCAGGTAGCTTTCGAAATGCTCTCACTATGCATAAGCGGAAGTAGATAAATGTTGCTTCAGTCGATCTCTGGTTAGCTTGTGAATACTCGATTTGGAAATCACCCTAGTAAACTTGTTCGTTCTAGACCTTTGGATGATTGAGTCTAGAAGTCAATTGGCTGAATTATTTCTATTCGTTTGATCTTTGATAAACACACTGGCTTCAAAAAGACATACAAGAGTTAATCCAGATCCTAACCCGCCCCCTGTCTACGAGAATCCAAACTTAATTCGAAAGATCCTCCGTCAAGAAAGCTCAGCGACTCCCGTGGTTAAATCTCATTCATGTCCTGCAATTTTTGAATATCTTGAAGAACTTGCTTTTCATGAGAAGTTTGAACTGTCATTGTTTAAAACCAACTCCGAAAGTGCACTTGATTCTCTTGTCCCAAATACTGATTTTGCTGCAGCGCTTGAATTTGAAAAACACAATAAATTAATTGAAATTTTTAACTTGAGGCACCTTCAGACCGACATCCAAGCTGCAAATCTTGCTGATTTCTTAGAAGCTGTATCTACAAATATTGGATCTATTGTCACGGCTTCCGATTTGAGAATTCCTACTGAACCGCCTTTCATTCCCACTATTCCCCTGCAACCTATAATTACTTATTTAGAATCTGCAGCCAATACCCTTCCTTCATCCCACATCGCTTCTCCTCCGCATACTCCTCATACTGCAGCTACACCCACTCCACCAACAACCCCTAGACTAAATCCACCTAGAGCAATGGCTGCTCGTTTCGCACCTCTTGCTTTACCTCAGCAATTGCATGATATGCCCGCGGATTATCAGAGTAAGATTCCTATATTTGATGGCACTCCTCAAAGTGTGCCCGCTCAACAACACATAGACAAAATGGCAGATTTTTGTGATTTACATGACGTTTTTGAGCCTTTTGGTCACCCAGAACTTGATGAAATGCTTTGGCAATAGCTGAGCATGTATAATTCATCATGAAAAATCCAAAACAAAAAACCATTTTTGATTTGGACCTCCCAATCTTATGGGTCGCGCGCTACGCGTTGAGCTAAAAAACCTGTTTTGCAAGCCAAAATTTTCAAAATGACAAAATTTTCTCCGAATTTGCTCAAATTCGGAGTGAAGAGCCTCTATCATGTGTTGTGCCCCGCCAATGAAGCCTCGGCCAAAATTTGATGTGGATCGGGCTTTTTCCGTTGTTTTAGCGCTTTGCTCAAACGCCTCTTTAGGATCTTCATTTTTGCTTTGCAAACATGCATGCGAGCCCAATATTTTGGTACAGGCAGATCCAGAGGGCAGGCGGGGTAAGTGGATTGCTGCTAGGAAACCAATTCATTCATTAAATTTTCACCTTTTAGTGAATGAATCTTCTAGAATAAGTAACTAAGTGTCAAAATAACATCATGTTTCATTAATTACATCAAGAGGAGTGAACAAATCACACCACAAGTCAAAACTGGTCAAACTGGCTTCATTTCCTGAGCTAAAGAATGAAAACTAGACCAAAAATTGTATGCGTAGCGCCCGTGATCCCTATGCGTAGCGCACATTTCAGCCTGTTTTTGGGGCACTTCCCGACATCCATGCTGCAAATCTTGCTGATTTCTTAGAAGCTGTATCTGCAAATATTGGATCTACTATCACGACTTCCGATTCGAGAATTCCTACTGAACCGCCTTTCATTCCCACTATTCCCCTGCAACCTATAATTACTTATTCAGAATCTATAGCCAATTCCCTTCCTTCATCCCACATCGCTTCTCCTCCGCATACACCTCTGCATACTCCTCATACTACAGTTACACCCACTCCACCAATAACCCCTAGACTAAATCCACCTAGAGCAATGGCTGCTCGTTTCGCACCTCTTGCTTTACCTCAGCAATTGCATGATATGCCCGCAGATTATCAGAGTAAGATTCCTATATTTGATGGCACTCCTCAAAGTGTGTCCACTCAACAACACATAGACAAAATGGCAGATTTTTGTGATTTACATGAGATTGATGAAGAGGATGTAACTATGCGATTGTTTGTGCAAACATTCGGAGGAGAGGTAAGAAAATGGTTCAGAGGCTTGGGAGCTAGAAGTGTAGCTACATTGGCTAAACTTCATAAACAGTTTCTAGATCGTTGGGAACTCAGAAAGGATCCACTTCAGATCAATGTCGAGTATAAAAATATCAAACGCAATCATGGTGAGTCTGTCCAAGACTACATTATCAGATTTAATATAGTTTATAATGCTATTCCGTATGATTTAAGACCATCTAGAAAATCAGCTCTTCTTAAATTCTCGGATGGTTTTGATCCGGAGATGGCTTATTCATTACGGGACAGAGATCCGCCTACCTTAGAAGATATGCAAAAGATCGCCGTTAGTGTTGAGGCGAATCTGAATGATAAGAGAGCACGGTTGAAAGTAGAGAAAAGAGTGACTATAAAGGAAGAATCTACATCAGAATCGCCTTGGCTTCGTAAGATGGAAAAAATGTTCAAAAGAATGAACCTTGAAAAATCAGAACCGCAGATTCGTAATCCAAATTACCGTGGCCAGCAACAACCACAATTCAGAATTAAGCAGTGTGAACAAAGAGCACAAGAGCCGGAAACCTAACAACAGATTAAGACTCCTCTTTTGCAGAATTTTTTGAGTCAAGATTCAGATGACGATGCTGATGTAATAGGGGACCAAAATCAATTCTTTAATCCTGATGATCTGCCCATTTACATCACTGAAGAAGAAGAGTATGGAGAAAGTTCAGGCGCTCAACAAGATGAAGATTTTATCTTAGAAAATGATGCAGATTTAGATGATTACCAAAGAGGATATTTGAATGCCTTTTCCACTCAACAGAAGCAGTACTCATTGAGAAACGGAGATGTGCCCATCAATCCAATTCAGAAAAGAAAAGAAGCTACAGCACCAAAGACGGATTCACCGATACCACATAAGAAAGGAAAGGAGACAATTGATCCCACAACTAGCAAGATATCATCAGCAGAAAGGACAAATCAGGAAAGTATAATCAAGGATAAGAAATAAGTTCTGGTCAAAGAAGTCGAAAAGGTTTCAGCATTTAGTTTGGAAAATGAAATTTCTAAATTAAAAATATCCATCCCTTTGACTGAAATCATGAAAAACAGCAGCTACTGAGGTCAAGTCTCCAAAATTCTGAATTTTGATCCAATGTTTGACACGGTAAACATTGAAGATGATCAACCCGAATTGATATTTGGGCCGGAATTGGATGGTGAGTCTCCTGATAGTGATGTTCCTCCATTATATATCAGTTTGAGATTGCATGAATATGTTTTGCACAATGCTATGTTCGATTCGGGTGCTTCACACAATTTGATGCCAAAGGCGATCATGGAAAAGTTGGGGCTAGACATTACAAGGAGATATCATGATTCGTATTCATTTGATTCCAGCCGTGTGAGATGTATTGGGCTTATCAAAGATTTGGTTGTTAGCTTAGACCAAATTCCAGCGAAGAATGTCTTGATGGATGTGGTTGTGGCGGACATTCCTCCACGTTTTAGTATGCTACTTTCAAGATCTTGGGGGGCTAAGTTGAAAGGTACACTATAGTTAGATTTTTATTATGCTACAATTCCAATCTTCGGTCAAATGAGAAAGCTATATCGAGAGCAAAAGATGAGATACATGATAACCATCAAAGAGAAGCCAATCAATCATCCTGTAAATTATGTACATACAGATTTGGAGTCGTTTATTTGGTTTGCTGATAGTTTTAATGATCTAGATAGTCAGTTAGTTCATATACCAGAGATCACTGAGAATTTTAGATAAGTTCTGCAAAAAGAAAGAAGAGAAAAGCAAACTATCTTGGAGCAATCAGCTAAATAAAATGGGCAGCAAACAGAAAAGTCAGAGCCAGTACAATTTCAGCACTTGGAGGAGGATGAAGATGGTCTTTGGACCATGGATTTTGATGGCGCAGTAGGTAGTGATGGTGTTGGTATTGGTGTGTGGATTCTAAGTCCCTTTTCCACTCAAGACAAAGTTCCAAGCAAGGTGAGAGTGTGTTCCTATAAACTAGCATTTGACTGTTCAAATAATGAAGCCGAATATGAGGCTCTCATTGCTGGCCTTAAGATTCTTAGAAAGCTGAAAGCAAAGAAGATTGCAGTCTATGGTGATTCCGAGTTGGTGATAAAGCAGGTTAAGGGTGAGTTTCAAGCCAAGCATCCTCGCATGAGGGCATATAGAAATGCAGTCTTAGATATTTTGAAGTTATTTTCTGATCACACCTTGATATGTGTGCCTCGCATACAAAATGGTGGTGCTGATGGACTTGCTAAGGCAGCAAGCAACTTAAAGAAACCGATGAATTCCAGCAACAAGTTTGAGATTCATGTGAAACACCGTCCCATCGTTCCAGACAATCAGCGACGTTGGCAAGTCTTTCAAGATGATGAGGAGATTAATCAATTTCTGCAGAATAAGGGTAAGTTCAAAGACACCTCCATAGATACAGAACATGATGATGCTAGTGATGATATACAAGTAAATCAAATGGAAGTGTTGCAACTTAAAGATAATGTCATTCCTAAGGGATTGATCCCTTTGGAAGAACTCTTCGACCAAGATGATGTAGCCCGTAAACCAAAATTGAGACCAACTGAAAAAGGTGTTGAAGAGGTAAACATTGGGACAGCTGAGAATCCCAAGATGGTAAAGCTATCAAAGTCATTGTCACCAAAGGTAAAAGCAGAATATGTGAAATTGTTGTCTTTATTTTCTGATGTTTTTGCATGGGATTACTCAGATTTAAAAACATATGACACAAATATCATTCAGCATACTATTCCCATTGAGTCAAATCAGAAGCCTTTTCGTCAAAAGTTGAGGAGAATCAATCCGAAGATGCTGCCATCAATTGAAAAAGAGGTAAACAGATTGTATAAGTCAGGAATCATTGTGCCTATCTGATTTTCAGATTGGATATCAAACTTGGTGCTCGTGAGAAAGAAAATAGATGAGATCCGTTTATGCATTGACTTCGGAAATTTGATTAAGGTTTCATTAAAAGACAATTATCCGCTACCAAAAATGGACCACATATTGCAGCGAGTAGTTGGAGCATCAAGGATGTCACTACTCGACGACTATTCAGGATATAATCAAATTCTAGTGCATGAAGATGGTCATGACAAAACCGCGTTCACCACTCCATGGGGAACGTTTCATTATGCAAAGATGTCGTTTGGTTTGAAGAATGCAGGAGCCACCTTTCAACGTGCAATGGACATGGCTTTTGCCAATGCGAAAGATGTATTTTTAGTTGTTTATCTTGATGATTTAACTGTGTTTTCAAATTCTGATGAAGAACATTTATATCATTTGAAAGTTGTCTTCCAAAAGTGCAGAAAATATGGCATTTCGTTGAATCCGAAAAAGAGTCTTTTTGCCATGGATGAGGGAAAACTTCTTGGCCACATCATATCTAAAGATGGCATCCGTGTTGACCCTGCACGTGTTGAAGCCATTCAGCAAATTGAACACCCCCGGAACAAGAAAGAAATATAGTCCTTTAATGGTAAACTGAATTTTCTGCGTCGCTTCATTCCAAATCTAGCCGAGCATCTTAGAGAAATCACGAGCATGCTAAAAAAGGACAGTCAGGTAAAGTGGACTGAAGAGGCAGTGAAATCATTTGATTTAGTAAAGTTAGCTCTTTCTTCAGCTCCTATTTTGATCAGCCCAGACTACACGCAGGATTTTATTTTGTTCTCATTTGCTTCTGAGCACACTTTGGCAGCTGTATTAATGCAGAAAAGGGAAGGAGTTGAAAATCCCATTGCTTTTTTCAGTCGGATTAGAAGAGATGGAGCATTGAAATACAACATTATTGAGAAGCAAGCACTAGCGCTTGTAAAGGCCTTGAAAGATTTCCATGTGTATATATTGCATTCCCACATTCTAGCCTATGTTCCTAACGCAACAGTTAAAGATTTTTTGGTACAGGCAGATCCAGGAGGCAGACGGGGTAAGTGGATTGCTACGTTATTAGAGTATGATGTGGAGATCAAACCAACCAAACTAATCAAAGGACAAGGACTTGCCAAGCTAACGGTTGAAACGAATCTGCAAGTTCTAGATATAAATTTGATTGCTGCCATGTCCGATGAAGACGAGGAGAGTTCATCAGTTCATGTATCTGACATGTTTCTTTCTTCCCCTTGGTATGCTGACATTTTATATGTACTTCAGAATTTGTCTTCACCTCCCGGAACGCTAAAAAATAAGAGTAGAACATTGAAATTGAAAGCTGCAAAATTTTGCATTGTATTGGAAAGACCCTGGTGGAATGTTATTGAATTGTTTGGTAGAGGAGGAAGCCAAAAGAGTTGTGGAAGACTTTCATAGAGGAGATTGCGGAGGCCATCTGTTTTCGAAAACCATAGCCAATAAGATTCTAAGGGCAGGTTATTATTGGCCTACACTGTTTTCAGATGTGTATAAGGTTGTTAAGAATTGTCATGAATGCCAAATTTTCGAAGGGAAGCAGAAACTACAGCCTTTGCCTCTCAAACCAATTGAAGTCAGTGCACCTTTTCAGTAGTGGGGATTGGATTTCATCGGGGAAATCCATCTGGCATCGTCAGGACAACATAGATGGATATTGACTGCCACAGACTACTTCACAAAATGGATTGAAGCGATTCCTACTCGACAAGCCACAAATGCGGTAATTATCTCTTTTCTTGAAACCAATATTTTGTCACGTTTTGGGTGTCCTAGTAAACTAATCACAGATAATGCGGCAGCATTCAAGTCAAAAAGAATGGTTGAGTTTTGTTATAAGTACAATATCAGCTTGGGACATTCAACTGCAAACCATCCTCAAGGAAATGGATTGGCAGAGTCATCTAATAAATCTTAGGTTAATATCATTAAGAAATTGCTGGAAATCAATAAAAAGGGTTGGCACAAGAAGTTAGTAAATGCACTATGGGCTGATAGGGTGAGTCAGAAAAAGTCTATTGGCATGTCTCCTTTCAAGTTGGTGTACAGAACAGACACGGTTTTTCCTACTTCGCTTGCTGTCCCAGTAGTCAAATTGCTTCAAGAAGCTGGTAGTGAGGAAGATCCTATGCAGAGAAGGATTAATCAAATGATTCATTTACAACAGACATGGGAGGAGGTATTTCAAAACACTTGCAAGTTGTAGGAGTGCATCAAAAAGATTTATGACGGAAAGGCAAAAGCAGACACATTTAAGCTATATGAGGTAGTTTTGAGGTGGGATGCTCGACATGAAGACAAAGGAAAGCACGACAAATTTGAAAATTTATGGAAGGGTCCTTATAAGATTGCAGTGTATCGTGGCCAAAACGCTTTCCTTCTCAAAGAAATGAATGGAGATGAATGTCCTGGAGGGCCGATCAATGGTCGACTACTAAAGCGATACCACTTCTGAGTATTTTCTGCTCATTTTATCATTATTCTATATATCGTTTTATTTCTGTTTTATTGCACATAAGTACTAATTTCTCATCTTCAGTCTAGGGCCCGCAGTGAAGGCTATAATTCTGAAGATGGAGGTTAGTTAGTTTGAGGTTTGTCAAGTCAATCGTATTAGTTCTTTTAGTTTGAAAATCGTGTCAGTTTTGGTCAAAGTTCTCTCCGGTTTTTAGTCACATTGTCAAAGTTTTGTGTTGAAATAATGACTCCATAGCCCAATGGATGAAGGCACTGTCTAGCTCTTACAGAGACCTGTGGTTCTTAGCATCTCCAAGGAGATACTATCCCCATTGGAACCAATGTTAGAGTCGGTCTAGTTATCCCTCCATCAGAGATCAAAGCTCTTTTTGCATTTCATGTTTAGGTGTCCCATCAGTTTCGATCGGTTGCATTTCGTTAGGCATGCCATAACTTTGACGGAATGGTTTGTGTCACTCATTCCCCTCGTGCTTGGCACTGCTGGTTCAGGTCTATTCATAAAAACAAAGCTTCAAAGGTCATTTACAGTCGTGTTTTAAATTTTTAGGTCTTAGGTCTAGGGTTGAGTCAATTTTGTTTTGGAAAGTATAAGAAGACCAGCAGGCCAGAGGGATGTCTTTGATAGATGGTTACCACAATAATTTTCATCATTATACAGATAAAATTAGGACTTCTCTTCAAAACTCTGTTTTGAAGATAATTCGTCATCTCATTTTATAATAAATTTTCAAAAATTTCAGTTCTTGAATTGTCCAAGCGCAGCCTTGGTCTCCTTTGCCAGATCATATCACAGCCATCCCTGCAAAAAAATCAACAAAGAACATTAGTCCAAACCTCAGCAAATTATAAAAAAATAAAAAAAGCAGTGTCTATTTAAAGACCAAAAGTGAAAAGTGCCAAATCTTACAAAGTGGGTTTTTGAATCAATTTAATTCAAATGAGATATTTTGTTTGCTTATAAATAGGGAAAATAGTTCATTTGCACCCAAATTCCCAAAGCAACATCGTGCCTAAGCATTTGAAGGCCAAAACCACGAATTGCATGCTGGTGGACAGTGTTGGAGGGTGCACTACGCATTGAAGCTGTGCGCTACACACCGGGCAGTGCGCTATGCATTGGGCGAGCGCGACCTTTGTAAAAATACACAGGCGCTACGCATCAGGCTGTGCGCTACGCACTGGGATAGCGCACTACGCACTCAGTCCAGCACACAATTTTTTTATATTTATGCGCCCAGATCGTGTCTAATCGCCTCCAAAGCTGCAAGTAGGTGTTCTATAACTGATTCAATCAATTTGATATTGTTTATAGTGTGTTTGAAGAGAGGAGGTGATGTGTTGGGTGTAAGAAATCGAATGAAACCCTAGGCCCCTATCAAAATCCTTTTTAAGGGTATTAAAGGACATATGGGTAATTGGTGAAGATTTTTCTGCCTTTCCTTGGTGGAACATAGCTCCATGCCCATTTGAAAGCTTTGAGCCAACAACACTTCATACCCTTGTCCATTTGTCAAACTGTCCTTGTGACTCTTTCATGCCCAAATACACCAAACAGAATGTCCATTATGGCATAAGTCTTATGATGTTTCGGTTGGATTTTTGAGTATGTATTGAAATTGTGATTTCACCACACCTACAACATACATATTGCAGACCTCCTATTGCAGTTATTGTGTTTTCAAAGCCATGCCAGACACAGATTCAGTGTATGAGCAGGAAAATGACAGTGATTCCACAATAGAGGGAAATGTGCCACAAAGGCCTCGCAGAGGTGGCAAAGGTGGTAAACATATTAGAGAAGAGCCCACTTCTATGGTACAATTGCAGGCTTGCCCACTTGCCATGGATTGTTTTCGCCATGAGTCATGCTATCATTTTTGTGAGCTAATTTCACAATTTCAGCATCATCATGAATTAGCTCGCTTGTTTGTTCTCCATTTACATGATGGCCATGTAAACCTCGCTGGAGTTAATTTCATTTTTTCACCAGAGACTATTGCAGAGGCCACTGGGATACCAAATATCGGGGAGCAATGGAATAAGCGTCAGTAGCTAGAGAAATCATATTATGAGACATCTATTAAACCTTGGTATATGAGGCACTTGAGCAAAGTTTTTCCTTTCCACTACCTGAATGATCAGTTTGCACCTTTGATGAAACTCGTCATTTGGTATTTCAGTTGTGAGGGCAGATTCTCGCGTCTTTATGCGTACCATGTCCGTTTGTTGATGCATTTTACAAGGGTACGTCTGATGAAATTTCCATACTTTATGTTTCGCAACATAGAGAGGATGGTTGGTTTAGTACAAAGGAAGGCTCCAGCACAGCAACACAACAATATTTATCATTACGCAGTGATCAAGATCGTAGTGGTACATCAGTTGGCACAGAAGGGCATTATGTGGGAGGATTTTTTCACAGCACCTCAACCACCCCTAGAAATGCCACCCCCAGAGATAGTTCATGATGAGGGAGAGCCTTTACAACAGTTTGACATGCCCAAAGTCGAGCATATAAATGCTCTAGTGTATATGACATATCAGCGAGGCCACAGGGCCTTATTTGCATCTGCACGATGAGTACTATCTCCACTCGAGGTGGAAGGGGTCTCATTGACTTCATCAGCACATCGAGTATTATCTCCACATGATGTGGAAGGGGTCTTGCCTTCTTCTTCAGCACAGGTATAGATCCAGGATACGGGCAAGAGGCCCATGTTTGATGAGGGTCCTTCAGGAGGTCAGGACACGGATATCATTGATGTTGATGCTAGCTCTCCTAGCTCGGAGCTAAAGGAGATCATCCGAGAGAAAAGGGCTGAGAATGAGGCGCTGCAAAAGGAATTGCAGATCGCTAAGTGGGTGATCAACTACTTGGAGCAGCGCAACAAACAGTTGGAAGATGAGGATACACTTTATGAGCTGCGGAAAATCCGGGAAGACCGAGAATTGGCCCGAAAGAGACCCGGTGATTTGACACCTATTGATCGAGAACCAATGCTCATCCGAGTGAACACTCATTTGGAGAAGTTGTTGGCGAAGGCAAACAAAGACAAGGACATGCTTCGTCATATGAAAACTCACTATTGGGTTCGCATGCATGTTTGCAAAGCGAAAATGAAGATCCTAAAGAGGCGTTTGAGCAAAGCGCTAAAACAACGGAAAAAGCATGATCCACTCCAAATTTTGGCCGAGGCTTCATTGGTGGGGAACAACACATGATAGAAGCTCTTCACTCCGAATTTGAGCAAATTCGGAGAAAATTTTGTCATTTTGAAATTTTTGGCTTGCAAAATAGTTTTTTTGGCTCAACGCGTAGCGTAGCGCGCGACCCATAATATTGGGAGGTTCAAATCACAAATGTCTTGTAGTTTTGGATTTGTCGTGATGAATTATATATGCTCAGCTATTTCCAAATCATTTCATCAAGTTCTGGGTGACCAAAAGGCTCAAAAACATCATGAAAATCACCTTTCTGCCACCTTTTCCAACAACAGGAAGTACCTCTGGGAGAATACAGTTTTGAGGGGGAAAATGAGCTTCAAATTGAAAAATTCCACTTAGGTTGGAAAGTAGACATCCAGGGCTTTCCAAAAAGCTATCATGAGCTCAATTTGGATGTCAGGAAGTGCCCCAAAAACAGGCTGAAATGTGCACTACACATAGGGATCACGGGCGCTATGCATACAATTTTTGGTCCAGTTTTCATTATTCAGCTCAGGAAATGAAGCCAGTTTGACCAGTTTTGAATTGTGGTGTGATTTTTTCACTCTTCTTGATGTAATTAATGAAACATGATGTTATTTTGACACTTAGTTACTTATTCTAAAAGATTCATTCACTAAAAGGTGAAAATTTAATGAATGAATTGGTTTCCTAGCTTATAGAGGCAAGTTGTTTTGACTGCCTAGATTGTAGTGCTTTGTTTAGAGTTGGTTGAAACAACTCCTAGGATGATGAGCTCATCTTCTAGAGGCAAGGGAATGGGTTGGCTTGCCTATATTATGTATTTTCTTAGTCATTTTCAAGGTTGGACTCTTGGGAATAGCTTGACACTCTATTGTACATATCTTATCTACATTTTTGGCAAAGGAAAGACCAGGGT